>VDFB02126564.1:0-35708 GCA_007258455.2 Sequoia sempervirens
CAACACTAGTGCCATTAATGTCTTTAAGGATTTATATGTCAAGGATATTGAGAAAATTGTAATAAAATAAGTTACAAGTTGGTGATGCAGTGAAGTTCAGTATGGTGGCTAGCTCAGGATATTGATGATAAGAGGTTGTGGATTAAAGGGTTTTTTGAAATATATATCTAGTTTATCTACATGAATTTTTAGAGGTTCACATGAAGATTTGATTGAGTAATGAGTATGTGTGTTCTGATAGTTGCTTTGTTGCTTTGGTTGGTGTTCCTAAGAGAAGATGATGTGATTCTAGTAATTTGAGTTGTTGCAGACACTTATATGGTGATTCATGATGCTTGTGGATGTTTCTAGATCATGCTCTATATGTGTTGTTGGTCTACATTGATCGCTGTGCTCGTGATTGGTGATTTCCTTTGGTGAGTTCATTTTTTTCATGATCATGGCCGACAGGGTGATTGTAGTGTGTTGCAGATCTTCAAGGCATAATTTTTGAAGGGGTTTCATATTTGAGGATGTTTTTTTGGGTCCTTACTATGTTTTGGCCAACATTGTTTGGTCCGCATTGATAAATTGTTTATTGATTTGGGCTGATAGTTTGTACACATTTCATATTTTGTTGGGCCGACATGCAGTTGATGTTATCCTTAGTTGCAAATATATATGATCAATTGTTTATACCATTTGATGGTATGGTGTGTGATGTATGATGTGTGCTAAGTGAAAATAATGTTCTAATCTTTTGAAGGTAGAAGTAAAGTGTGAAGAAGAGTGAGAAGATGAAAGTGTTTATGTGCTTAACCGAAACTATAATAAGGCTTTAGAAGATGCTATTTTCTCAGTTCAAAATCTTCTAGATGTAATCCGAATGTGACTGTAAGACATTGAGTCTTCTTTTGGGCAGTAAGCCTTTTGTATTTGAGTAGTGTGTCTAAATGCGTGTGCATTCCCCATTTGTAATACTTTTAACAGGGTATAATCTTGTGGACTAACCTCTACCGTGGTTTTTCCCCTAACAAGGTTTCCACATAAAAATCTTAGTGTTATGTGTGTTTTTGATGTGGTGATGGTTTATAATTTCATGTTTATTTATTAGATCTGAGAATAAGTTTAATATGTATAATTTTTGTGACAACTGATTCACCCCTCCTCTCAATTGTTTTCCCTTGTGTTGCCAACAGTTAAATATGCAAGCATGTGATAAATGACCTAGAAATGTAAACAAAACTAGATAGAAAGTTATGAAATAGAATGTGTGTACCTAGAGGCTAAAAAAGGATGGAATGAAGGTTTGGAATCTTGATGAAACTAATGCAGAGGCCAACTAGAACACTTGTGCCAATCTAGGTGACTTAGTCCCATATTTGGAAAACTGCTCTGGAGCCCGTTTCAACCAAATGGGTATCCGAATATACAGAAACCTCCAAAAAATAGGTTTAGTGGGATTAAGTCACCACTGTTGGTGACATCCCACTTCTGAATTTCTAAAAATCCAAAATTGGAAACGAAAGCCTTTGGTCTGCACTTCGGTTCCTGACTGGTATCCGGTTCTAAAACTTTAATTTTTAGGACTGAAAGTGACTTTTAGTGGATATTTTGGCTTTGCAAACAAGGAGAGGTCTTCAAAAAAATTTCAAACTATTCCCTAATGATCTTCAAACCCTCAAAGTGCCTAAATCTACAAACACACAAGGGAAGAGCAAGAAATGGTGAATGTTAGGGCATCGGGTTTGCCTTGGTCAAACCTCTTTTTAGGTAATTAAACCAAAATGAAGAAATAATGTAATGAAGCATGAAAAAATGGAATTAGAGACTTTCCATGATGATAGAACTTGATTTTTTGGAGCAATGAATGAAGAGTCTACCCTTGAATATCCTTGAAAGCTATCTTGATGACTTAGAATGTAAAAACCCTAACTTGATTGACTTGAGAGAGAAGATAAATTATGAAAAAGATGAATGAATTATTATTCAATTATGAATTAGGGTTTAAAGGATTGTATTTATTGGAAATCCACCTAATTTACCCATTAATTTGATCCCTAAGGCTCACATGAAGGAAAAAGAAACTTAAAATATAAAATTTCCTCCTCAAACCTCAAAAATAGCTCAAATGGGACTAAGTCGCCAGGTTGGGTGACTTAGTACCACCTAGATGGGGCTAATTCACCTAGATGGGCGACCTGGTCCCAAAGGGGTTATTCTTCTAGCTGGGTTGTTGGGGAATGGTGAAAATAGGTTTATATGATGATTTTATTAGGCCTTTGATCAAATTAAGCCTTGGGATGCACAATATGGGGCCATAGGGGCCTATTAATGATGATGTAAAGGGTAATTAGGGCCCGGGACATAAAGTTCAATGTGAAAGTGTGATTAAATGCACTTTACATCATTAAAATGAGGTCCACTTAGCCTAGAAAGGCATGACATCCAATATGAATGTGTAAGACATATTACAACACTAGATTAGAGTTAAATTTAATTCACAAGCCTTCTAGATTAACGTGATAATGTAATTAAATACATTTTACATCATTGAATTAGGGGAAAGATAGGCCCATTCATTCTAAAAAATTGTAAAAGTCTTTTACAACACTTTACAACACCTTCACAAGATGTCGTTAAATGCATTTTATTCAGTTTGCAAGGGTCCAAGACCTAGTGTGGATGTGTAAAACACCTCACAACACCAAATCAAGGCCTCATTAAGTCCAATTTGTCATCAATTACTTCCATATCAAGAAAGGTATACACTTTATGGTGACACAGTTGGTAATAATGCAATTTAAGCTATGCACAAGTTCTATTCCTTTTTCATTATCAATTATTCTCCTCATGTTATCTATGATAGGGATCACATTACCAACAATGTATTCAAAGCTCACAATGTTTTGCAACCTATCTAACTCTTCATCCATTCTTCTTAGGTTTTCTTGAGGGACATTAGCAACCCTTGATTCAACATAAGTCGCATTAGTTGTTGGTAAGGAGTTCATAGGAAATGAAGTGTCAAGGGTATGGTCCATAGTGGGTTGACTAGTGTGAACACTATGAGTGAAATAATTAGAAAACCCAAGATCCACAACAAGTGATGTATCATGGGATGATATGAATCTTGAAATACATCTCACGATAGTAGTGGCAATAGGACATCAAGTTGTGAAGCTCATAAAAGTTTCTCAAACCCAAGGTGCACCCAAAATGGATAATAGGTAAAATCCAATCTAATACCCTATAATGTAAATTGCAATGCAAGTATGTAAAAGCAATTTTCAGATTTAAAACAAGATAAATTTATAATTATGCTATCTAAAAACCTAAAAATGATGTCTTTTAGATGCAATTTTGAATTCAAATTATGTACTAAATTTGACAAATTAAGCTTAATATGAACAATTTCAGAAAACAAATTTTTTGAAAATTGAAACAACAAATTGAATACAAGAACACAAAATGTAGAAATAGTGGTTTTGATGCTCAAAAATTTAGAAAAAGCCTTGATCAGGGACTCATTCGCCCATGGGAAAATGGGTCTCACTTCAGGGTTTTGAAAATTTAATTTATAGATTTTTGAGTTAATTTCTGTTCTTTTCATATTTTGATTTCAAACTGGAAGTTACAGTTTTAGATTTTTGGAAAATCAGGTCTAAGTGCAAGTGCAAAATGATGTTAAATGACAAGAAAAAATACCTAATTTGAGATGCAATTTTGATTCAATTTTATGATCTAAATGAATGAACATGCACTATTATGTAAAATGCCTAAGATTTTTGAATTTTCTAGATTTTAAAGCATCCAAAAATGCAAGCCTAAAACCCTAAATGATATGCAAACTAATGCAAGTAAAAATCCCCAAATGAGATGTAGATAAATTCAATACAATGCAAAGTAATGAAAATCCTAGATCTAGGGTTGAAAATGTACTCCAAAATCAAAAAGTTATGATGCTCAAAAGTCAGGTTCATGAAAATGAAACATAGAAAATCTAGGTTGGGGGAAATGTTGTAAGGGGGGTTCACCAATATAATAATAAATACACCTATTTTCTTCTATTTGATTACAAAATGAGATCCCCACAATGAATTAACTAAAAACCCTTAAGAGAATCAACCCATTGTGAGAACCTTCAAATTTCCTTATGCTTGGAGGACATGGGTCAAGGTCAAACAACACTTTTGGGAGAAAAACTAAAAATAGAAAATCAGCTCCAAAATGAACTGTAATAGTTGAAACAACAATATTAAACTCAATATTAGTAGAACTAGAAAACCAATTTCAGATCTAAGAAGGGAAGAAAGGTGTTTACCAGTCACCAAAAGCTAGTTTCTGAAGGCAAAATGGGACTCATTCCCCCATGGGCGAATGGGTATTTTGTAAGGGTTTTTCTGCAACTTTCAAGAGCCTCCGATCCTAATATGTAGCTTCTAATTTTTCTATGTTTCATTGTCAGAAAGTTGAAAATCAGATCTATAGGTTAGATTGCATGATTTAATGACAACTTTGACAACTTTTGTAATGTTTCTTTCAAGAGGTATTCAATCCTTCTTCAATCTAAATCTAAAATCTCACATAAGAGGGGAAAACTTATTTTTTTTAGTGAATGGGGGTTTGCCTTGGTCAAACCCTGTTTTGGTAATCAAACCTTGAATTGAAATAATGCATGAAAAAAGGAATGAATAATGAATAATGCTATGTTGCCACTCAACAAAAGCTTGTAGAAACCTTGTAAATAAAGATCCTGGAAGGTTTGCAACTTGCATGAAATGGTTAAATTTTATGTGTATCTAGATGGCTTGAGTTGATGCTTGAATGCTTGAACTTGATCTTGAAACCTACATCACAATGTTAGCTCCAAAAATATGCATGATGCAAGAAGACTTTAGCATGATAAATAGATCTTGCTTGCTGCAATAAATCTATGATATATCTGCTCTTGAATGCTCTTGATCATTAGCTTTACTATACTTTTTCTCACTTGAGTATGCTCATGAAAGTCTTGAAATTTTTTTGGTGAAACTTAGTGAAATAACCTTGTATTTATTGGTATGTATCCTTAATTTCTCAAAATTCAAATATTACAAGCTGAAATTGAAATATGGATTTGGAGATGTTAAAATACCACCAAAAACATAATTTAGATTTAGATCCAAAGGTCTAGGGAGGACCCATTCACCCATGGGCGAATAGATCCCAAGTCCCTATTCCTAGAACACACATTGCTCAAGGTAAAGTGTTATGTATTGGCATTAAGTATTGTCAAGTTTCCTCTTTGGAAAATGTAATTCATTAGGCTTGTAAATGAATAAAAGGGCTTATTGAGGCCTAATTAAGCTCAATTTTATTAAGAGAGCCCAAACAAGTGTGAAAATGTAAAGAGATACATTTTACAACACTAAATTAAGGAATTGTTAAGTCCATTTTAATTAGGAGTTCCCAAACAAGTGTGAAAATGTAAAGAGATACATTTTTCTACACAACAACAGATAAATAAAAAAATTAAGATAATAGATATGATATAACTTAAAAAAAAGTAGTTGAGTGTCAATGAAGTGTATTATACATAGGCATATGTTTGAATGACACAACTACCTAAATATGCTTAAGAAAATAGAGTGGTTAAATAAATGTAATTACGAATAATACTCTTAGTGAAATGATATAAATCCCTAGATTAGTATGAACACTCTAGCATTCTTAGATGTTCATTTATCATATTCTATCATGGTTTATTACTTAGAGTGATGTCTTCTCATTCTTCATTGGTTTGAAATTCTAGTGGTCATTCCTCGAGACTCATCCATGTGCATAATGATACTCATTTTTCCTTATGTTTCTCCTTCATTTCTTGATATCCATAATATATTCAATGCTTAGGTTAAGTTAATTATTTTCCATGTCACACAACTTATAATAGGTTTTCTTTTCCAGTGACTTTATTTTTTGTCTTCTTATGTTGCATGACATACTCAATTGACTTAATCTTGACCTATTGTAATTGATGTGACATCTAATTTATAATATTATCATTAAATTGGGCATACTTATGAGAGATAGGCCAAGGGAAAAAAGTTATATCATACTTATAAGATGTGCCAACTTCTTGATTATATTTATAATTTGATTTGATCTAGACTAAAAAATCTAAGTGACCAACCAAGACCTAAACTATGATAAAAATTATAGGATAATATTAAAGAACAAATAATTGGGAATTTATTTAATTACTTAAATCAAAATATCTTTTTTAAATTACTTGTGTAATAATTCAATTACTCCATTAATCATTTATAGTAAATATGGAGAACATTTGTAAAATAGGTTTGTATTAACTAAAAATCCATATAAGCATATAGTGTTATATGTCGATCAAAGTACGATATAAGTACAAGAAATTAATATAAGATTACAATAAACCCATATAGGTGTATAATGTCACATATCTTGAGTACCAAATATATGTACAAAAATGTCATATAGGCATACAAAAAAGGACCAGGATAATGTAGTCACTTCCCTCTAGGGGAAGGAAAGAGATAACAAGCTACCTTTGAATTCTGAGCGGATGAAGGCACATGTGATGATTGATTTTGAACTTGTTGAATCAAAATCCTCTCAAAAATTTCTTGGAGCTCCACCTAATATAATAAAAGTGGGTATGTGCAGGATCATGATGGGCCAAAAAGTGGCAATATGATGGGTATGTGGCTAATGACTTTTTTTAACCCAAAATTGATGAAACAAAAAGGGTTTTTAAAGGAAATTCTCAACTTTTTCACCAATATAAATTATGCTTTAGTTTGAATTTAATAAGCAATTATTATTCATTTTCTATTTGAATTACGACTTAAGTCCTGATTGATAGGTTGATTAAAAAACTTGTATAGCTTTCAAACGGTATCACTTTTTTAAAATCCAAAACATGTGTCACATTCTTTGCTTTGCATACTATAGGATTAAAAAAGGAAAAAATGAATTTCATGAGGTTTTGACCAAGTTAAGGTGGTCAGACATACGAGTTTTTATATTTTTTAAAAGTTGTAATAAAAAATTCATAATTAATTATTTACTTGGAAAAAAATTACAAAAAAATATGCATCACATCAGGACATGAGTCATCTACTTATATATAAAATATTATAAAAAATATTATCATTTTATTGTGGTTAGGGTGGTCAGACAGACACCTACTTCTTATTTTTTCCCTGAAATTTAAGTACTAGTACTGCATTGAAATTTCAAATTTTCACCAAATAGATTTTTTTTTAAAACAAAACTAGTAGTTTAGAAACTACATTCAATTTTCTACATCTTCTATTGTTACCTATTTTTGAAATAATATAGATAACTTATTCAATTTTTTTATGTCAAGTTGCCTAACTCTGATTTTTCTATTTTTTTTGCCACTTACGGGCCTATTTTTTCCATGATGATCCTGCACATACCCAAGTATGCAAATTAAAATTTAAAATAATCAGTTATCGAATGACATATAATATAATCAATTATTACACTTATAATCACTCTAAAACACACTTTACCTCTCTCTTTTCATAATAAGGGTGTGTTCTCAATCTAGACTTGCAAAGCCTTGTAATAAGCATCAAGATACAAATTAAACTATAAATAAATAACATTCAAATTTTAACTAGTAGATAGATAAAATAACAAATATAATATGAAATTTATTACTATAGCTCATAGCTCTATCAAAGGCATTGAAGATGATATTGTTGTGTCAACACCATGCTCTATTATGGTACAAATATCAAGAGGAGTATCAAATCATGTCAACATCTTGTAATAAAAAAATGTTAAGAAGCTATATGGAGGCTATTTATACCCCTAAAAATATTAATGGAGGATCAGTCATGTAGTAGAATGATAGTGCCATGTTTGTGGGACATTTAAACATGTAGAGACTTGAATACAAGAATTTTTGCACAATAAGAAACAATAGGTTGGTGAGTTCAAACATTCAAAGAATTGGGTGACATATGAGAAAAAAATTATATGGGTAAATAAGTGAAGGTTTGATATCAAAGGTATGTAAGGAATTTGTGAAGTTTTAGGTAGGAAAACTAAGTTGATGTAAAGTATAAGGAAGGTATGAGAATGAAGAAGGTTGCAAGGTAGAGAAAATAATAGGAAAATACATGATATAATTAATGATAGAGAAGATGGTCATCAAGTTGGAGTAATAGAAAACAAGAAGATTGTAAGATAAAATAAAAAATAATATAGAGGAGTCATGAGCGTTTAGTGTGTGGATAATTTAGAGAGATCTAACTAAATATGGAAGTTATGAGTTAGATATCAAGTGTAGATGAGTGTTCAAACCATGAAGAGGTTGAGAAATCAATAAAATTTAGAAAGAGCATGCATGATATGGTGAGAAAAGGTGCCAACAATGAAGAGTGGAATTAAGAAATATAGAGTGGTAGTCCTTGAGGGTGTATGCTGTCATAGGTTGCTAGTTTTTGTATGGTGATGTATATGGAAAAGGGGAAACCTAATTGGATTCTACAATATTATGTGTGGGTCCTAAAACACTGCAAATAGAGTGACACCATTAAATTTGCATAAAGATATAGGCATAGACACCATTGAAACTTGGTATCAAATTGATCTATAAATTTGGGAGTGATCTAGAGTGAATGTCTTGTGTACACATATTTGAGATGCTAAATAGAAGAAGAGAAATAAATTTTTTAGTAGTAGGCGGTGAGGATAAGTTTAGGGTAGTGTTGAAGGCCTTGAGAGAGACTAAAAGGTTATATGTGTAGGGAATGTACAAGGGAGAGGCCTTGAGCATGCATCAATTATCTCAATAATTGGGAAAATGAGTAAGACTACACAATAGAAGAATAGGGAGAAGATTACCTTGAGAGGAAACAAATAGGTAGAGGTATCAAATGAGAATCTATTCATTGAAGAAATAGACAATGTTAAATTCATAGAACACATCATGGCTAGTATATTAGAGAGGAGAAGGGTTCTTATGGTCATGGAAAAGGAGGAGGAAACCCATGAGTTATAAGAGGCCGAGGAGAGAGCCATAATGGAGTTGAGAAATGAAGGAAAAAAAAAACACCTATGCTTTTTGTAAGACATTTGTGTTTGTATATCTACAACACAAAAATGAGAGAGAAGGAAAAATCCCAATGATGAAGGATGAGGATATAAGGGAAATGTGCTAAGAATAAGGCACATAAGATTAGGTGTTCACTCAAGGTTGAAAAGATGCTCCATAAGAAAGAGTGGATTAGTGCATCTATGGAGTAGTATATGGAAGATGTAGTAATAGAGTATTTACTATAGATTGTTTGTGAAAACCAACAAAGCTTTCCACTTGAGGAGAAAGGTTAGTAAAGGTATGAGAGAATTCCTAAGGTTCGATGTTTAAAAAAGATGATGAGGTTTATGAAAATATTGAAAGATGCAATGGCATTAGGATTAACGACTAAAGTAAAATATTTACTAAATAGAATAATAATAAAACACTCCTTATTCTTAGACTTGCACCCTATTGTATCTAGTGGTCAAGAATACCATATGCAAAGAATAATGATCCATTTATTTACCAAAACATCACTTAGTGAATCCTTTTCTAAAATATAAAAGTAAAATATTTAATAACTACTTAAACCTATCCAAATCTCACCAACATGCATTTTATGTACAACCCAAAGACACCACTTAAGTAAAAAACTTATATTATGAATCTCTATCTATAAATGGTAATTAAGTATAGTTGTTTCCTTATCACATATAAAAAAATAGAAGTTAGAGAAAACATCTATTATTAACAAATATAGACTCTTAAATGACCCCCTACAATAGCTATAACCTACAACAATAGAACAAAAAATTCCTAAAAGTAAATGAATAAATAACATGAGTGGAAGGATTATTCAAGGCATTCTACATCAACAAGGCATCAATAATTTTTAAACAATATTTCTATGAAAAAAATATAAAATATAAGAAAAACCTAAAATTCTTATACTTTCAAACACATCTTATTAAATAAACAATACATACTATTGATACTTGTATAGTCAAAATTTCTCTTTAATCCTTCAAATTGATGTGGAGTAGTCTATTGCAATTTTTGTGCAATTCTTTGCACATTATGCAGTGTATTTATAGACATTCTAGGTGGTAATGCATATGGGAACTAGTGCATTAACAACAAATTAGAAGTAAATATAATATTTGAGAAAATATCAAACAAAATCAAATATTTACCAATATTGATATGCATTTACTCGACACAACTCACATCATCCATTAGGTGGCGATGCATTTGGCAACTAGTGCATTAAAAGAAAATTAGAAATATATAAAATATCCAAGAACACATCAAACCAAATCAAATATTTTCCAATATTGATATGCATTTAATCAACCAAATCACATCATACATGTCTACAAGATTAATTTGGAGTAGATTGGTTTACATTTACTTTAGTAATACTTAATACAATACAAAATTAATTCATTTTATCCACCTTTCTATCTAGTGTAGTTGTAATTAATGTTAAAATATTACAACATAAATTGTTTACTTCACCTTTATTGAATAAAAATTTCCCATATTACATATGGAAACTAAGTGAAATAAGAACCTTTAAAATCCTATCAAATTAATTTAAAGTATTTACCTTAAGCATTATTAAACTCTTAGAATAACAAGCAACCTCCAAAAAAATTATTTAAGGACATGTTGTTTCCAACTTGAGATATGTTTTCCACCGAATCCAACCCATTATATTATATAACCTATGGAATAATTATCACTTCTCTCAATTATAAAAAAGAAAAATTACTAGCACTTGCGCATAAAGAAGGTGCAATGGTTACACCAATTGTAGTTTATATAAAATATCTTATAAATTTGAACATTGACATTTTCTTAAATATACATAATCACAAGAACTAATACAAATAAACCACTGCATAAACCAAAATACCACCAATTGAGGAACAATTTCTTACACCTCCTCCATGTTGGATCTTTCTCATCAAATTGATATGCACCAAATGCTTGTAAACAAATTCTATGCCCTCCTTGACTCAAAGAAACCAAGTATATTGGAATGAAAAAAAAAACACTTGAAAAGCTTTAGGTCTGAGGCAGGAATATGATTTGTAGCCAAATGGGGGTGGATTAAGAAATGGTAGAGAAGCTGAAAGAGTTATACAGATCAACCCCTGTGATCAAAGAATATGAATTATGTCTTCTTTCCCCTAAATTATTTATAATTGAAGCCCATATTCTATTGGCCTACTTTAGTTGTTGCAGACTTCAAGATAGTTTACTTTCTTCTATCTTCTTCTTTCCCAAAAATAGTAGAATAATTAAATTAGTATCATGGTAAGGATATGCATTTGAACAATAAAGGGAATATTGAGGAAATTAAGGAAGTGAGGGGCTAATAGCCACCTTAGTTTATATAACACAACTTTTGGTGTTTGTCATATTTGGCATGTTTTCAAAAACTATTGGAAAACTCACAATGTAATCCTCCAATGCTTCCCAATTTCCCCCAAAAAAATTCTATATCATATTAAAAAAATATGATGATGGGGACTAGATTGCAATGAAAAAGATAATGAAAAATAGCTTTATAATGAAAACAATTCCTCAAAAGGACCACACCACAACTCTATATGCACCCAAGTGAACAATAAAGAATTACTTCATAATAGGACAGTTACCAAAAAGATCAACTGGCTTAATTTTTCACTCCTAATTGTTTTGGTGATACTGAAAGATCAACAAATGTATATGTATATATATTGATGTCATCCAAATTAATATACACACAAAAACAAACACATATGTACATGTATCACGGTTGATGGGCGCTTCACTAGGGCATATGGTTATCACTTTGCCATTTTGAACCACTTTCATCACAAGGTTTGTATCTCTTTTCCTTTTTATTTATTCTCTTCTCTGAAGAATTTCCTTGATGAAATTGAAAGAAACCCTAGACGAATTTCTATTATTCACCCTAGTCTTGTTAGGCTCATCTTTGAGCATTTCCAAAATTTACCCGCTCTGCCTAAAGATGTTGCTGTTGGGGATTTGGATGATGAGGATATAGAAAGTAGCAGGGAGAATGATCTTTTGGCCCCTCTTGCTTTTGCTCATGTTGGTACTAAAACCACTATTCCCTAGTCCCTTTCTTGTCAGAATATCCTAATGGGTTCTGCTCTGCCTTCTTGTCCTAATCCCCAGCCTTCGCCTGGTTACCCTACCCCGAGTTCTGCTCCGTCATCTTGTCTTAATCCCCAGCCTTCACTAGGTTGCCCTACCCCGGGTTTGGTTTTTGGGTTTAAAGGAACCTCAGTTACTAAGTTGGTTTCGTACTCTGGGAATTCTCTGGAAATTCATTCTAAAAAATCTATGGCTAGTAAAGAGTCAGCCCCTAGTGCCCTTGTGTCTGGTAGATTTGTGAATGCCCCTAAAAGATCCCCAAATCAGGACAAAATTAATTCTGCCTCGAATAACTTAAGGCCTGATGACATAATGAGTATGGCAAAAAAAAGTACTGATGGCCTTTTCACTATTCTTAAGTGGGCCTAGAAGAAAGTTTGTGATTTGAGTGGCCATAATAGAGATCTCAGCAATAGAGTCATGGAGTTGGAGCAGAAGGTTATAAGGAGCTGTAATGGGAATGATGGACAGGACACCCCCTTAACGGAGAAAAGACAATAGTTGCAGGAGGAAAAATTGACTAGGCTGGAGAGCAATATGTCCAAGATAGGCCAAAATATCAGGGCTACTGTGGTGCATAATCATAAAATTGCCAGGCACAACGCCATTATCATTAACGCTATGGTGGAAAAGTTGGAAAAAAATAAAAAGAGCTTGCTGGTCGTGGACTTGGATGCAGACAGAGGTTGTAGCAGAGTTGGTGTTGAAGGGATTTCAACTTGCACCCGGGCTAACATGAAGAGGAAGGCCCCTGCTTCTCCATATATGGCTCAAATCCTCAAGCAGGGATTATAGGATATGAGTGAAGTTGATAAGGAAGCCGAGGAGCTGATGAACATTTTGGAGTAGTGTTGTGGTGGTCGTCTTTGGCTTTTTGGTGGTCCTTTTTTGGACCCTGTTGTCCCTTCTATGCTGTCGTTTCCTTTTTGGGACAACTGTCTATTTTTATTGGACTTTTTATGCTCTATCTTTGTATGTTTACACTTTGTGGTTTCAGGTCCCTGTAAAACCTATTTTTTCCTTTTCAAAAACACATATGTACACCTATATTGGGTCACTAGGAGATGCAAGAACATAGATACTTCAAGTCTTGCAATTTCAATGCCTAGGAAAATTCTGTGGCCTCCTCCAAATGAAGTAAAACTACTCTTTGATGGGTTCTTTTCCTAATCATTGAACACAAAGGGGTGAGAAAATAAATATAGTTACCTATCACATTCATCTCTATGTCACTTGAGAAAGGCCCAAATACTGTTATTTCATATCTTCAATGAAATGACACAACACCTCATTATCAACATTGATGAAATGATAATTGTTATAAAAAAATGAATACTAAAATAGAGCTTGGTAATCTACATGAATTCATAGATTTCAAAAGTTTTTTACTTGTATGTACTTCGAACCAAGGAAAACATGTATAGTGTCCAAATTGAACATTTCTCACTTGTAGGGTATGAAGTAAAATAATCTACAATACATAAATCTAGTCTACAATTACCATAAACCATGCTTGAAATTTATAACAAAGTTGTAGCAATTAACCCAATGTGAAGTGGTGGCTGAGGGCATCTATAGTTACACCACTTAAAACATGAACCAAATGTAGGAACATATAAGTTTGCTACAAATTGCAAAACATTTGGCTCATTGAAGTTTCATGACTCCCTCGACAATCATTATGTAAGGACCATTTTTAAGCATTGAAATATGATGTTGTTTATAGATATTAGAGTCCACAGTTTGGGAAATAGAAAAGCCTTATCTAGAATTCAATGATATGAGGGCAAGGAAAAGTGTTTTAAGAGTGTAAAATCCATCTTGTCCATATAGGTGTTCTTTTTATGCTAGTGCAATTTATTCTTTTTCGACCATGGATCTATATATAATCTTAAAAAAAGTTGTCTGAAGAATTTAGCTTACTTGCTATCTCCAAGGGTTGAATTTGTATGGACTTCCATAGAAGTCTTCATCTAGGTGAATGGATCTTAAGTATATAAGCACACTCCATCCCTTGGGAATCAAGTGCCTTGAAAAAAGACATTAAAATTAGAATGATCAATTTTTCAAAAAGTGTTAGAATTTAGTTCTTGTTCTAAACTCTGTGGGCATACTAGTTGTTTGATTCATTTACAGTCATATGTGCATATAGTCATTGCACTAATGTAGCAATGCTGCTATTTTTGATTTTTAATTTATTAAGCCTAAGCTTGTAGAATTAATGAGATAAGAAATTGAACTATGCTACTGGAAACCCTGTACTTGCTTCAAAAGTACCTTCTACTCACACATTTCAAAATATTTATCATTACCCACATGAAAGGGGTAAAAAGAGAAGAGATGTCTCCTTTCAATCTCATTTGAGAATGAAAATTTCACATAAGACTGAGGAAATGGCAGTCTAGAATTGAATTGATGGGAAACTATACATTACTCCAAAATCATTGACTCAATGACTCCACAAAATTTATTGCTCAAGCAATGGAAAATGATGAATCAAAGAAACAAACATTAAGACATATATTATAAAATAGGGAATGAAAAATTGAATGAAAATAAAACCACATACTCCAATAACTTCATTTAACAAATAATAATAGAATTGTTTTAGAATGTAATAAAATAAAATAAAATGATCCAGCTATGTATAGATTCCAAGAAGCAATATTCTGCATAGATTGTGTCTGGCTGTCAATGTTGCAATGAGAAAAAATGGGCAGAGGTTATAGAAATTTACAAAACCCTACCTCAGCAAAAATTTTTTAACAATGAAATGAACCAAAACTAATCTCCTACTATTGCTGCTTCAATCTATTCAAAGTAAACAAAAAGTGGATCTCAAAAATGTCGGGGTTTTAGGGCTACTAAAAATATTGAAATTCGATTTTATTGAGATATGTGATGGAAAAAAATTTCAACTGCTTGGAATTTATTTTCAAGTGTAATTCTTGCAATTTAAATGCACACCTACTAAGTTTATTACACCTAAGAAAGCATTTAAATTGGAAAAATTATTACATTGAGCACCCTCAAAAAAGAGGGAGGATGCTCGGAGAATTTACCAAATTAAAAAATTATTAAAAAAGTAAAGAAAGAAAAATATTCGATTATACAATGGAGAAACATTAAAAAATGAACAAAGGAGAATATTACTGGAGCTCATTAATATATAGGTAACCTGAGTTGAAAAATTTAAAAATGGATTAAACACCATATAAATAATTGAAATCACTCTTAAAAATAATGCAAAGTTAAAAAGATACAACGACTTGAACTTCCAATGCCTGCAGTATCGAAACAAACAAAAGAGAAAACACCGGTAAGTGACTTACCTCAATATTCTGCACAAATTGTTTCGTGATGTCCAAGATCCTGAATGCCTATCATCTACTTCCAATCTGGGCAGATGTGAAATGACTGTCATTTTATTTTATGGACAAAAGGAGATTAAGATATTCCTACTTTTGGAAAAATATTTTCTCTGTGATATAAAATTTTTGAGCTAAAGATTTGGAATTAGGGCATCGCTGAATCATGGTGTTTGCTGCAAATTTCTTTGCTTTGGTTATTCAGAGATATGTCGCTGCCTTAGCACTTACCTTAGCTTTTATAAGAAATGTAACGCAAAGGTTGTTCTTTTGCCTTGGGCTTGCTGAGCAGCGAAGGGTTTCAAGGCAAAATCCTCCCGAAATATCCTCTGCCATTTGTGTTTCCTTTGTGTCTTCTTGCAAGATCAAGGACAATATTTTATATACTCTAAATTTATTTAAAAAGTACCATTCTATTTATTTTTTAGTAATAAAATGGACAATCAATAGTGAGAGGCAACAAATATGTCTTAATTTTTATGTTTTCTATTCTGTTTCTCGAACACATCGAATCAATCTCCGCCAAAGCACATCAGAATTAATAACACTTATACCATCATCAACCTTAAAATTGAAAGCAATCCCCACTTCACATAGCCTTGACACAAACGATTGGCCAACGATTTCATGAGGAAACACAACCTCATCTTCATTATCCACAAACTCACTGTGATTTCCCTTCACCACAAAATCGACAACTACACACATTCCTTCGGCCCTCTGCAACTCTACGTACATCAATTGAAGCGAGCTATTCCTTTGACCTAGTAGCCCATGCGATAAATCTTGCACTGCTAAGGATTTGTCCATGTCCATAAAAGTGCCTCCAATAGTGATACCCTCATCATCTTCATCATCTAAAACTCCCACTTCATCTTTTCTCTTCACAATATAAAAGCATTTAGCTCCAAGATCTAGCACCCAATAGTCTTCTATCTCTACTCAATACTTTTCCATAGCTTTGGAAATTCTTCACCGATTTCTGACACCGAGGTTCAAGCTTTGATATCAATTGTTAATATTAAAAAGAGCAAAGAAACAAAATAGAAAACATAAAAATTAAGAACAAGACACAAGACAAGGGAATCTATTTTATTAATTTTGAATCTAATTACATATTCAACCATCAACTTATTTATAAAACAACCTCCACTCCAACAATTGGAAAAATCTATTTGTGAGAAAAACTTGTCAATTTAGGCAAAAAACATCTTTATCGAATTTGTTTGAGAAACTTGCCAATTTGAACTTCACCAAACCCAACAATATGAAAGATGTTTAAAGGTTCATTGAACGTAGTCATTTAGATATGTTGAAAAGTTCATTGAACCTAGTCATTCAAATAATGTATAATACAATATTTTTTTATTGTATAATTTTGCTTTTTCAAATTGAAAAGATTCGAACCCAGCATTCCACGACAATGACTCCACTGAACCAGTGCCCCTTCGGCATTATTTTATTTATTGTACAGTTGAAGGAATCTCTTGTAACTTTGGGCGGAGGAAACCAAGGCTTTTGCAGGTAGGGAATAAGGGGTTTTACAGGTCCGATCCCCCTTCCTCGTAGTGCACAATGCGTTTCAGGGACCTATTTGCTTTGGGGGAATGTTTGGGTTAATCAACAAATCGCGAATGCTTCTGATAACACTTTGTTGGGTTCTTTAACTGAAATATTCCTTGCGTTCTAATCAATCTGGCAAAATTATATGATAGAGATGCCTAAGGGAGAGGTGAAGAGTGAGATTGTTTCTCTTTTAGATGGTGGCCTGACTGAAGGAACAGATACAGGGGATGGCGTAAATAAATATTTTCTGCCGGGGGAGTCGTTCAAGAGCTGGACGAATTATGGAAAAGCTCTTTGGCAAACGCCCCGACGCTTCAAAGACCGTGCGCTTTCGAGGGCAGACGAGAGGAAAGAGGCAGGAGAGATCAGAAAGAGGAGTGAGAATGATATGAGGAGGACGCTCGATTGGTGGGATTTAACCTGGTTTGGATTCGGCGCCGTCATCGGAACAGGGATTTTTGTGCTCACTGGACAGGAAGCCCACAACGACGCAGGCCCTGCCATTGTTCTCTCCTATGCTCTCTCGGGATTCTCCGTCATGCTTTCTGTCTTCTGTTTCACCGAATTTGCAGTCGAGATTCCTGTAGCAGGTAATATTTAGTCCCGTTCACACCCAGAATTGTATTTCAATTTCGATGTTCAGTGATTTAGGCTCTTCTCAGAAAAAGGGGGCAGAGGAGAAAGGGATAATAAACTTCAATCGATTAAATTTGATTGTTTAGATTAATGCTGGTGCTAATCGATTGTCCATTTCAATTAATTAGTCAAATTTTCAGTGTAGATACGATTCTGGCTAAATTACAGTTCGCCAGAAATTCTCATTTTCTTTATTATATTTCATGCTTTCAACCTCTCATTCGGACCTTTTGTTGTGAGCTTCTTCTTTGAACTCTTGATATTTAAGAATATCAAATTCATATTAATGAGAGTTTGATGTTTCTGGATTAAACTGTGTGTTAGTTTTTGAATCAACGTTTCAGACCGCACTCTGTGATCCATCGGCAGAATGCGAAGCACACTCTGTGATCCATTGACAGAATGTAAAAATATTGATTCAAAAACTAGCACACAGTTTAATTCAGAAGCAACAAACTCTCTTTAAGAATATGTTTACTTCTAGTGATTGACATAATGATAGGGTTTGTGGTGTATTTAGGAAAGACAACTTACTCTCCACTTTTTTACAGTATTCAAATTATCTGATCAATTTAATGATTTTAAACAATTTAGAAGATATAGTAAACAAAAAGTACAAATATTTATTAGTGATAATCAAGTTTCCACAATAATACAGTGCATTTTGTTGATAAATATTATTTTTGGATTCAATTCTGTTGGAGTTTTTGCATCAACATTTTACATTACACTTTATGAGCCATCAGCAAAATAATAGAGAGTTGGAGGAGAATAAATGATTTGTTGTAGAGCTTAACTATTTAATAATTTATTTTTGTCTTCTCCTTAGTTTTCAAACTGTCCTATCTTTTCCCCCTTTTCTCCCCTCTTTCTTTTTAGCTAGTTCAAGTCTGTTACAAATCATTTTTTCTCTTCCAACTCTCTATTATCCTAATGATGGATCATAGAGTGATCTGAAACGTTATCCAACACAATAGAATCCATAAAGAATATTATCAACAAATATCTATTTCACTTAAACTTAATTACTTAAATAAACTTAATGATAAAATAAATATACTTTTAATGTCTAACTACATGTCTCTCATAAAGAAGAGTTATACTCCCACCTTAAACAACTCATACATTGATTACAATGAACCTACTATTTAAACATTTTCGTATTACATCCTTCAAACAGAAATTAGATTATTAGAGAAATCAATATAAATAAATGTACTACAACATACAAAACAATTATTAAATAAATGTTTGGCAATGATCATATAATTAAAAATAAATCTTTTCCTTAGAAAAGAATATAAACTTCAAACCTTTAGAAATGACACACACATTAAAACACCATTATAATCGTTACGTCGCCATCTTTGATCATAAATTTTGTGGCAGGTGGTTCATTTGCATACTTCAGGGTGGAGTTGGGAGACTTGGCAGCCTTCATAGCGGCAGGAAACATAATCTTGGAATCCGTGGTGGGCGGAGCCATGGTGGCTCGATCGTGGACTTCTTATTTCGCCACCCTTCTCAACCACTCCCCCGATGACTTTCGCATCCACACAAACCTGGCCTCAGGTTTCGACCTGCTGGACCCCATTGCCGTCGCGGTCCTCCTTTTGGCCTACCTCACCGCCATTGTGAGCACACGACTAACCTCCCAACTCAATTGGATCTCCTCCGCTGTCAACACCGTCATCATCCTTTTCATCATCGTGGCCGGCTTCATCAAAGGTAACCCATCTAATCTCAGTCCTTTTCTTCCCTACGGCGTCAAGGGCGTCTTCCGAGCCACAGCTGTAGTTTACTTCGCATACGGAGGCTTCGACGTCATTGCCACCGTGGCGGAAGAGACGAAAAACCCGTCTAAAGACATTCCCCTGGGCTTGCTCGGCTCCATGTCGGCCATAACCGTGATATACTGTCTCATGGCACTGGCTCTCGTTCTCATGCAGAGTTACACTGTACTGGACGTCAATGCCGCCTATTCCTTAGCATTTCAAAGCATCGGATGGAAATGGGCGAAATATGTTGTGGCGCTGGGATCTTTGAAAGGAATTACCACTGTTTTATTGGTGGGCGCAGTTAAACGGGGAAGGTATTTAACACATATTGCCCGAACGCACATGATTCCGCCTTGGTTTGGCTTAGTGAGTGAAAAGACCGGGACACCTATCAATGGAACGGTATTCATGGCAATTGCCTCTGCATCGGTGGCCTTCTTTTCAAAGCTGCATGTGCTCTCTAACCTTCTTTCTATCAGTAAATTGTTCATTTACGCGCTCTTGTCTGTTGCTCTGCTTGTGAGAAGACATTATCTTGGAGGGAAAACTTCCGCAAGTCACGCTTTTCTTTTGACGACGTTCATTGTTGTAATTATATGCTCGTCCATAGGGACTTCGGCATTCTGGGGGCTGTCCAGTGGATTAATTGGGTATTGCATTACAGTTCCTGTCTGGTTTCTGGCCACTGCGGGTTTGGCTGTGTTTGTTCCGCAGTGTAGAGAGGCCAAAGTGTGGGGAGTGCCGATGGTTCCGTGGGTTCCTTCCTTGTCGATTTTTATCAACGTGTTTCTGATGGGGTCGCTGGATTATGAGTCGTTTGTTGGATTTGGGATTTGCACCATGGTGATGTTGGTGTATTATGCTCTGCTTGGACTCCATGCCTTGTTCGATGCGTTTCATGCTGTGGGTGATAATGTAAGAAAATGTGAAGGAGTTACTTGTTAATTTGTTTTGCCTTCTCTTAAATAAAACTGTTACATTCTTTTGTACAGATATTATTTCCTATAAATATTTACATCAAGGTGTTCTTTATTATGAACATTACTGGCTGATTTTAATGATAGATGGTTGAGAATGTGGTAGAACTAGCATATATATATTAAATATTAATATATATATAAATGAGGCGTCTATTTTTAATTAGATTAACCCTAACCCTAACACTAATCTTATCCTAATTCAACTCTAACCCTAATTGAATTATACACCCAATTACCTTAATCCTAACACTAACCCTTATTCTAATTCAACCCTAATCCTAATCTTGACTATAATTGAATCCTAATTGAACCTTAATCCTAACCTTAACCCTAGCATTGACCCTAAACCTAACCCTAAGCAAAACACATCACCAAAACATGTTGAGATTGAACAACCCAAAACACATTTGTACAAAAGACTGTAAGGAATTTTTTTCCCACACATCAAATGAAAAATTCAACCTGACTATATAAAATAGTAGACCATAACAAAAACTCTGCCCATAACGAAAACTCTACCAACCCATCAATTCATTACTTCAAATTCTTCAAACCCACCTAAAAGAAACAGGATTAGCAGCTAAAATTGGAACATTCATTTGAAACAATATGTGCCCTAATAATTATACAACATTACCAAAATTTGTTGGCGGTTGAGTATTGCAAAGATCCTTTTACAACTATATGAATGGATTGTAAGTAAAATTCTATCAATCCATCAAATGACAAATTCAATTAAGGGAGCTTAAAAGACCATTTCAAATAATTTATTGCATAGTATTCATCAAGCCCACTTAGAAGAAACCATGTAAGGAAAATAAATCAGCCATCTCTAACAATTTGATTCCCTAAAATTCAATCAAAACCATCAAGGATGTGAGGCACCCACAATTCCATCCACAGAAAAATAGAGACTTCACAATATTTGAGCTAACAAAAATCAAGATTAGGATGCAACTAAACCAACCATCTGATTTTATAAATAACCATCCAAGACATTGAGTTTTAGTTTAATTTATGAAAACATAGGTACTTAAAATTCCTCAAACCCCCCATCCACCCCCGACCTTGCTCCAAAAAACTTAGATTGACCATCTGAAACAACATAATTCTACAAAAGAAATGACAAAAATTGAAGTTGACCAAGCCAAAGATCAATCCATGGACATATAGGCACTTAATACTTTTAATTCTTCAAGCTGACCCAAAAATTGAGATTAGGCAGTGGAAACAACCATCTGAAGCAAACTAATTCTACGAAAAACCACCAAGACATTGGTATGCTCAATTTCAATCTACAACAATATAGGAACTTCAAATTAACTTGTGATTGGGGAGCTGAAACAATAGGTAACCATCTGATTCTTCAAATAATAAAAAAAACATAGAGATTGAATAGGCCAAGATAAATCTATAACAAAGTAGGGACTTCAAATTCTTCAAACCTGTCCATACCTTGAGACGGGGCAATTGTATAACCATCTGAAACAATATGATTCTACAAACATGGCCAAAGACATTGTGGCTGATAAAGCTCAAAATCAATTTATGATTATATAGGTGCTTAAAATTCCAAGTGGATAGATAAAACCGCTATCTAAATCAATTTAACCCCTAAAAGCTATCTCACTACAAAGACATTGAAGTAGACTATAAACCCACCATCATACCTACCTGTGCCAAGAGACCCATTCAATTGCATAACTGATACAATAATCTCTTAGATTAGAAGAATTTTTGTAGGCAGGAAATCAAATTTATCTAAGGATCCAATGCCTAATTTGAGTTAGTGAACCTTGTTCCAGATACACAAATTGAGGTTTTACCATGCACATAGCTAAGATGATTCTTCAAATAAAAAAGTGAGAGAAATGATAAATACAGGAAATTCGAGAGCTCTATATACACATTCCATTTCACAGCTGGTTCCAATGTTCAAATCCCCACAAGATATGGTAAAATGTCGAAATTGGGAAAGTCATTAAAATTGAATTTAGGAAACTGCATACCCAACAGATCATTCATAGTGCAAGTATCAAATGGCCTCGGTAGAAGTGATGCCAAATTACCTAGAAAGGACAATTTACCCAATGTGAAAAAATCAAAACATTTAAAAGTGAAGCAGAGAAAAAAATGCATACACTGATGATAAGCATATCTTTCTTTTTAAATCCTTATTTGATCACATAAAGAAGATTTAAAGTTACTATTCTTTAAAAATAGTTTGCCAGTGAAGATCAAATGCACTACAGCCAGCTGCACATCAAATTCAATTTGAAGAGTTTTTCCTTACACAGTTTTTTTTATTTTTGATGGATGCCACTGTAGATGTGTCTCGGCATAATGAAAGTTGATCATTGAAAGAAACTGAATATAAAATAAATAAAAATAATATTAAAAAAATAAAACACTTTATACAAAGAAAGAAAGCATAAAATTAGATATTCTTTCTACATTTCCACTAGAAAATATGTTTTACATTCATATTATAAAGGTCAAAAAGCAAAAAACAAAAAAAACTATAATTATTATATTTTACAAATTTAAATATAAATTATTATATTTTGCAAATTAAAATAATAATTATTATATTTTACAGAAAATATTTTACTACAATTAATTTACCTTATCTAATTAATCATTGCACTTTATACAAAGAAAGAAAGTAAAGAATTAGTTATTGTTTCTAATTTTCCACTAATATTAAAAGTGTTAGGATGGTGCAAGACTATAGAAAAAGATCTAACCGCTCGATGAACCCAATATAAAATAATCAAAGAAAAAAGAAAGAAATGAAATAATCATATATTCTTCCTTCATTTTCACTAGAAAATATGCTTCACATTCATATTATAAAGGTTAAAAACAAGAAAAAACCAATTATTATATTTTACAAATATAAAAATTTATTATATTTTAGAAAAATATATTTAAATACATTGAATTTAACTTATCAAAATAATCATTGCATTTTATACAAAGAAAAAAAGTAAAGAATTAAATATTCTTTTTAAATTTCCACTAATATTCACAGTTTATAAATTATATTATGAACATTCTGAATAATTAATTTAATGTTTTGAATGTATACTCAATATTATTTAGTTTAAAACATTATATATATATATATATATATACTATTAATAAATTATTAATAAACACTTTTATTCCATCTTCCTACACAAAACAAACATTTATTTAAAATTGTTTTTCTTCTTAGTTCAAAACATTTCACAATTACATTCTACTATACTTAATGTCAAATACTAAGCTCTATCCATACAAATTTACAATTAACAAAAAAACCATCGGTGTACCCATTACACACCAAGGTATAATTGCTAGTATTATATAATTAAATATGTTATAAAAATTAAAATATGATATAGTTATATAATGTTTAATGGGAAACCATAAGATTTTGAAGATTTTTGTTTTTCCTTTTTTTAAATATATTTATTATAAATTATTTTGTGATTTTTTATAATCAAAGATAAAAGGATTTATGTAATATTTAAATATTTTTAAATATTTTTAAATGGAGAGGAATAGTAAATTATTTTATATTTTATTTTTTCATCATTTTTTAATGTTTTTGGATTATATAATACTTAAAAGTTAATCTTAAAAATTATTTGATGATAATTTATAAAGTACAAGTCAAATTGCACATAAGTTTTGATTAGATTAAAACTGGAAGGGCGAGTACCCATTACAAAACTGCCATAGAGGCAAATGAGGATCTCACAAGAAGTGAGAAACCAAAAAACTAAAACATAAACATAAACTTATACTTAAACAGTTCGACCATCAATAATAATAAAAAAAGCACACAAAACCGAGACCAACACAGGACCACAAGAAACCTATAGGTCTCCTAACAACTTGAGACCAGTGACTGCATTCCATTCATGGGACAAAAATTGGAGCTTCTTTTCAAAAGTCAGAGGCCCATGATGAATGGCCTAAGTATCCACTGTGACATCATGAGCCGAGTTATTCACTATTTTACCTTTCTTCTTCTGCATATATCCATCCTCTCATCCATCTTTTGTAACCCGCTTCCCCTGGCACTTCCTTAATTCATCCTAAAAAAACTGAAGGGTGAGGGTAATGTTCTTCATGATTTCTTTACTATAATTGGTGATGACCCTGAGGCATTGCATGGTTTTCTCCTAGTTCTGATGGATAGCATCAATCTTTGTTAGTAAATTATTTTTATCTTCCTCTCTACCAACAATGGCACACAAATCTTCCAACTTCTTCTCCCAAATCGCCCACCTCTCGAATGACTTGGCTTAAAAGGTAATCATGTCCCAGTGCCCCTTGTTCTCCAGCTCCCCTAGTCATGAGACATGCTACTCTAGAACCTTTCCTTCCAGAATTTGGACTCTTTCTTTGGCCATTACTAATTGGCCCAAGAGCCACTTCATGATATCCTTCTGGACATTAATTGTCTTTGAGAGTTCACCGATTCTTTTATAGAGGGGGTCACTAGAGGCATGAAACAACCTAGGTTTAGTTTTGGTTCCCTCTAAATTGATGCACAGATTGGGATAATTTTGAAGATTAGGGTTAGAAACAAGAGGGGGAGGGTTGGGGACATCAAAGACATTCACATGAGTAGAAGAGTTTATAGGAGAGTTGGATGGGGTGGGATTCCACGACTCATCATCGTTTGAGTTGTCAAACTCCTCTAACCCAGAAGTAGAAATATGCACAGGTTCTGACAAAGGGTTGCATGTGATGGGGTCAGGAGGTGTTTCTTCATTAACAGAGCCTTTACCCAGGGCCTGAGTGCTACAATGAATGGTAGGAGGGGTTTCATCTAGGGTAATAGAGGGTATGGGTTCCAGAGAGGGATTGGTGTAGTCGTGAATGGTCAAAGTGTTATTTTGAATAGTGGTAGGGGATGGTAACAGTGAAAAATGAAACTTGCAGAGATGATAAATAAGGCCCTGGTGGATGGGTAATTTGTTGCATTTATCCTAGACATTTCTAACAGATTGCTCAAGTGAGGATAGAAGCAAAAACTTGGAAAGTTCATTTTAACATTATACCTAAGATGATTAAGCATAGGGAAAAGATGAGTGTGAAAGTAGCGGAATGGCCCCTCAAGTGTGACATACCTCATGAGGAGTTCTACAATTTTTCTCCAAATGTTAGGCATATCTACCGGTTAAAACCATTATGCAATCTATTCACCCTCTCGCCCTTTTTCAAAAATTGTTCCATGTCTTTCTAGTAATGACCTTTCAACTTATGAGTAATGCACACCCCTTCTAGAGAGAGCCCCATCACCTCCGCAATTAGCTTAGGATTCACTATGAAGGAAATCCCTTCAACAATAATAGTGCCATTCACCCAAGAATTAGCGAATGCCATATAAATCTTGGGGTCATGCCCTTGCATACCCTCCACAAGTGAAGCCAGCTTGCCCCATTATAGAATGACCCAAACCTCCTTGTCCTATTTCCATCCCTCGCAACTAGTGGGTTCATCTTGAACCAGATCACCCCCAATCACTAAGATCACAAATTTCAAAGCAAGGTAATAATAACTATAGAAATGGCTATACAAAAAATAGAGCTACTTGAGTAAATGAATATATGAAAAGATGGTTTAGAAAGCTTAATTTTCCATAATTAAGGAGCGTGGTAACTATCAATAAGAGTTGACATCGTATCTAGCTCGATCTCATTTTGATAGTACTTTAGCATCATGTTGAATTAATTCGAGCACCTAACTTGGAATATGGAGGATATTATCCCATATGACTAAATTTAGAGTAAAGGCTCCAATATCTGCTAATGCATTAACAATTTTATTACCATTTCTATACATGTGATTAAGACTACAATTTTTGAGGGAAATCATGAGATTGTGATCTATGAGAACACGAGGTCATAGAGGGTCTAGCAGGGAAAGGCTTTCCCTATCAACAAGAGAATCATGTTTCTAGAATTTCCCTCTATAACCAAATTTGAAAGCCTATCTTGCATGAAAATTTATAGTATGTCATGGAAGGCTACCACCTCAGCCAAGCTAGACGATTGAACCTACAAGTTGATAGTGTAAGTTAGAATTAATTTTCCCTTATGGTCATGAATGACCCCACCCCCACCTATCCAACTTGGGTTAGGTTAGGTAGAGCCATAAAAGTTGAGCTTCAACCAACCAAGCTCGAGGGGTCCAAGGAGTACTTTGCCTATCTAGTAGGATAAAAGAACTAAGGGCATTAAGGGCATTAAGGGCCCTTGAAAGATTCCAAGAAAACACAATAGAGACCTCCAAAATATTAGGATTTCTTTTGGTCTTGCAAGATATAACTAAAATCATCTTGACAACCTGACTGATAATCTTGTTGGCCACCACCAACCACAAAGACTTTTTGTTTCTGAAGACTCTATTATTGTGCTCCTTTCAAAGTGTCCACACCGTGAAGAACAAATATTTCCACTAGAGCTCAAAAATTATAGGGTGGGACACTAGGGGGACTAGCTATCTAGAATATTATGAACAACTTTCTGCTAGACCCAACAAACTTTGAAGAGAGATTGGATTTTCTGCCTAACCTGCCAAGAGTAAGAACAATGGAAAAGCAAGTGGGAGATGGACTCAGCTTTGTTCTCACACAAAAAACACCAATTCCTAAGATGTATTTCTTTTTTTGCAAGTTATTTAGAATGAGGATCCTTTTGTGACAAACAGTCCACCAAAAGAATTTGACTTTAGGTAGGGAATTTCCGAGCTCCATAGCCAAATGCAATCAAACATATGGTTCCATGAGCTAGAAAGGATATTGTAGCTGGTCTTAATAAAATACATGCCATCTTTGGAAGTTGTCTAAACAAAAGATTATGGCAAGTTGGAGGGAAAGAACTTGTGATTCCTAACTATTCTAAGAATTTCTTCAGCAACCAACCGAAGGGGGGTTGAACCAGTTGGGGTCAATCTTCCATCTAGAAGGATCAATAGAGGAATCCAAGTAGTTATAGGCCTTAACTCCTAGTCTAGCATAGAGGTCCAACTAGACCATAGATAAAATAGGATGGAGACCAAGAGCCAACGATGACAACCATTTTTCATCCCAGAAAGAGACCAAGGTACTTGATCTAACCAACCAAGAGGATCCTAAAGAGAGTAAATTCCTAGTTTTTAAGAGGTTATTCTAGATCACATAACCAGTAGGAATAACTCCATTGTCCAGCAGAGAGAGGAAATCATGTCCCTACTAATACTTTTCCTTTAGAATAGAAATCCATTTTTCCTAATTGTTTAGAAGTTTCCAAGAAATTTTGGTTATAAGTGCCATATTCTTTAGTATTTTTTTCTCAAGTCCAAACCTCCATAACATTTCCTAGAGCACACAATATCCCAATTCACTAGAGAGAACTTGCTCCTTTCCTCGGTCTTCAACCATAGGAATCTACACTAGATTTGTTCAAGGTTTTTTGACCACGATGCAATAGGCATAAAAAATAGAGACATTAGGTACACAACCAAACTTTGAAGGGTGGACTTGAGAAAGAGAAGCTTACCAACATTGCTGAGAAGAGCCCCCTTCCATGTAGCGATCTTCCTCTAGACCAGTTCTAGGAGAGTAGACTAGACAAAAATTTCCACTTTACCAATAGTAAGCGACATGCCCAAATAGGTCGGGGGAAGGGAAGGGTCTGACAATTGAGAGTTTTGAAAATCCTAACTTGAATAATAGGGTCAACATTTAGGAAAAAGATAACACTTATAGTAAAATTGATACACTGCCCCAAGGCTGTAGAAAATTTCTCAAGAATATCCATCCAACCTTTAGCCTCAATTAGTGTGGCCTCCCCCAAGAAGAGTGTGTCATCAACAAATTGTTGATGTGAGATCGATTGAGACACAAAGGAAGGGGAAAAACCCACCAAGGAGCCATTTAAAACTTTGCGTTCAAAATTATGACCAAGGACTTCAACCATCATAATAAAGAGATAGGGAGACAAAGGGTCCCCTTGGTGAATTCCACTAGAAGCCGAGAAAAAACCTTGTGAGGTGTCATTGAAAATCATAGAGAACTTTGGGGAGGTGACACAACCTTGAATGAGTTTCAAAAATTTACTATAGAAACCAAATCTGTGAAGGACTTGAAAAAGGAAATCCCAACAAATTACACACAAGTTAATATCTAATATGAATTGTGTTTAATTTGTAATATTGAAGATAAACAAAAGAATTGTGATTGATTTTTTTAAATGAAGAATACTTTGTATATTATATGTGATAACTATTTATTATATTGATACAAAATGAAGCAGTCAAAATTATAATGAATATTGTAACTTCGAGTATAGTAGAGCTTACAAGGAGCCATATCCTTGCATAATTATACCCTGATTCTTATATCTACATAACAAATAAGCTTATTAATATTGAAACCTCTATATTCAATAAAAGTAAATAAATTTAATTAGCTTTCACAAATATCTACCAATATTAAATAACTAAATGTTGTGCATTAATTAATAATTTAATTATTGATAAAGTTTGAATTTTTATATATAGCACAAATTTGAATTTCATGAATTTTAAATTTTAAGAGGACAAATCAATATAAATAATGTTTTCAATCTAGCTGGGTTACCACATAGAATGATAAATAATTAAAATGGTTGGATGAAGGTAGAAGGGCCTTTGAACTTATCAAATAGGTTTGCCAAAGCTCCAAAAGTAAACAACCCACATTTATTGAAATTATTAAAACTATATTACATAGGTATTTGACTACAACACTACATCCATTTTGTCTCAAAGGGATGAGAAGAGTGATGAGAACCCTATTTTTTTTTGTTAGCCAAATACATAAGAACAACATTGAATACAACTTTGAATGAAGAGAAATATCCTTCCTCATCAAAGCCTTGGAAAAATTCAAACATTTTGTGCTTCACCTGAATATGAGAAAATAATATATGATGAGAATTTTTTTAGAAAGGGGTGGATAGATATCTAATTTAATTGGTTATTATCTCTAAATCAAATCCATAAAATTAGTGAAGGATATACATCTTTCCAAAATTTTAATTGGTTAGCATGGAGACTCTGCTAGTGTATTGTAATTTTGTTTCTTGAGATAATGTATGGATTTTTGTGGGTACTTTTAGCTCGAGTAGATTTTTCTTTGAGAGGGATTTAGTAGGATACATGTAGAATTATCTTTAAGTATAATTTTCATTCTGTTACATTATGAATTTTGAATACTTATTTTACATCTATTTCTCTCATTAGGGTTATGTGGAAATAGTACATTATTGCTACAATTTTCCTTTCACATACAATTTTATTTATTAGAAGAATATACCCCACATTATATCTCTAATATGATATTCCAAATATATATAATTATTTTTACTTATTATCTCTTCCTCAAGCCCCACAATATATAACACATAACTACCTACCACTTCCACTTTCCTCTTAGTGTGGGATAAATACATTCATTCTTATTAGCTAATGGGATTCCTTACAAAACATGTACAACCACACCTTTATTTATTACTATCTAATAAATTATAATCTCATGGACTTAGGTACATAGCATTCCATCCCCTTCAATAGATTTCCCCTCAAATATTGAGGACCAAATTGAAGCTAGCCACACTTCTTCTTCTTTTCCTTATTTTTTTATTGTTTTAGTTATGATATTGTAAAATAAAGTTTGAGTAGTTATAAAATTTGATAATAGGTTGTTTTATTGTACATAGTGAATTCATTCATTATATTTTGATGCTCAAGGAAATCATAGGGATCTACGTATGGCTCAACAAAGAAAACAACAACTATTACAAACATGTGACCAAATTCTCATCTCTACTCATGTCCAATTCTAGTTGTGATGATGATAATTTTATAAAAAAAGATTACAATCAATGGAAGGTGAAAGAAATCAATATATCCACTAAAAGAAAATTTATAAATAATATACTATTACAAACATGTGACCGAATTCTCATCTCTACTCATGTCCAATTCTAGTTGGGATGATGATAATTTTATAAAAAAAGATTACAATCAATGGAAGGTGAAAGAAATCAATATATCCACTAAAATAAAATTTATAAATAATATTTTTTATTTGAAGAGTCTCTTTTAGTATTTTGACACACACCATTAATGACATATTCCTACTTAAATTTTTTCACTAAAATATTCCTTTTACTATCAAATTTATTTTGGAGAAGAGGTGACCTAGTCAAGAAAAATTGAAGAATTTGATTCAACTCTATCACATCATCTTCATTGGTAAAATCATCATAAAAAAAAACAAAATTGTCAAACCTAAGCTAAAAATAATTTTATCCATCACATATATGGGATACTCTTGAAGATAATCTAAAATAAATTATACTCATATAGAAATAAAGAAATCTACACATACAATTATTATCCGAATCTAGACATGCATTTTTCTCATTTTCATATTTCCCTTTCACACATGAATGTAAAATAAATTTATTAAAGCACCAGTGAATCCATTCAATGTTTATTTCATAACTTCATGCCTAAAATTTTTTGAAAATTTATTTTGTGAAGAATATTTGTTAACTTTTTTCAACATTTTTTTCTAGACCATAGGGTTTTGAGGATTAAAAGTAGTCAAATTTCAATTAAAAAATTCTCCTTATCAAATATGAAAGATAATTTTTTCCCTAGAATTTGTTGCTAAAAATATTTCCAAAAGTAAGAATTGCAAGGTTAACTTGAAGTTATCATATATTCCTTAAGATTCCTCTAAATCCTTAACTTGACAACTTTTGAGAAAGATACACAAACAATATTTCCAATGAATCTAAAACAAGCCTTTTTCAAGATTTATGTGTTGTGCATGGATGCCTATAGATTTCTTATCCTTACGTAGAAAATATAACAATAATTTTCCTTCCTTTTTACCTAAATATTATGTTACTTACATAAAACATTATAAATACATTCAAATTTATTGAAAATAGATAAAATCCTTAAAATATGACAACATCATATAATTATTCTTATTGGAGGAAATAACTTCACACTATATCTTCACTATGAGATTCCAAATGTATACAATAATTTTCGCATATATTGTCTCTTTCCTATGCCCCATAATACACAACACTCAACTACCTACAGTTACCACTAGTGTATTGTAAATTTTGTTTCTTGAGATAATGTATTGAGTTTTGTGGGTACTTTTGGAAGGTATATTTTTATTTGAGAGGGCTTCCCTAGGATGCATGTAGTCTCATCTTGTGGTATAATTGTCATTATTTTATGTTATGAATTATGAATATTGATTTTGCATTTATTTCTCTCATGAGGGTTATGTGGAAATAGCATGATATAATTGCTACAAATTTCTTTTCACATACATTGTTACATATTACAAGAATGCACTCCACACCATATCTCCTTTATGATATTCCAAATATAAATAATTATTTTCACATATTATCTCTTTCTCAAGCCCCACAATGAATAACACTTAACTATCCACCACTTCCACTTCCCTCTACATGTGTGGGATAAATATATTTATTCTTATTAGCTAATGGGATGCCTTACAAAGCATGTACATCCACACATTTATTTATTACTATCTAATAAGTTATAGTACTATGGCCTTAGGTACATAGTGTTCCACCCCCCTCCAGTAGCTTTCCCCTCAAAGTTTGAGGACCAAATTGAAGCCCAACCATGTCTCTTGTTCTTTTTTTTCCTTCCTTTTTAATCAATTTTAATATGATCTTCTATTTTTTTTTTTGAGTAGTTAGAAAATTTGATAATAGTTTATTTTATTGTGCATAGTGAATTCATTCACTACACTCAAATTTTGATGCTCAAGGAAATCATAAGGATCTATATATGGATCGACAAAGAAAAAAAACTATTACAAAAATATGACCAAATTTTCAACTCTAATCATGTCCAATTCTAGTTGTGATGATGATAATTTTGTAGAAAAATATTTATAACAAATGGAAGGTGAACGAAGTCATTATATCTACTAAAATAACATTTGTAAATAAGATTTTTTATTTGAAGAGCCTCTTTTAGCATTTTGATGTACACATCCTTAATGACATATTTCTACTTAAAATTTTCCACTAACATATTCCTTTTATTATTAAATTTATTTTGGAGAAGAGGTGACCCACTCTAGAGAAATTCAATAATTTAATTCACCTCTATCACATCATCTTCAATGGTAAAATTGTGATAAAGGGATAATTGTCAAACCTAAGCCAAAAATGATTTTATCCATCACATATATGGGATATTCCTTAAGAGAATCTAAAATAAATTACACTCTTGTAGAAATAAAATAAATCCACATATGCAATTTGTTGCGTCTTGATAAGATTGTTTGTCATTAATGTCAAATGTGTGTTGAAGTAACTTGTATATGCTTCGAAGTTAGTTGATATGCAGAGTTATCAGTTGGTGCAAGTTAGCATTGCAGTATATAGAAGAATAGTTATCAACATGATGTCTTAGTGTTACATGGAGGTGGGTACACATGTTCTAATATGTTTACAACATTGTTATCTTCTCAATTTGGTCTACTAGACTTGGTGAAAAGTTGCGTAAGATTTGCTAAGACATTCACAATATATATCCTAAGGCAGAGTCAGTGTTTTGGTCTGCACCCTTCTGCAGAGCAAGATTTAGTCTTGCGGTTCAAAATATAATTTTATAGAGATGTGAAGGTGTTATATCCAATATTTCAAGCTATTACACCTTCTACAGTGAAAGTTATAAGTGATAGAGTTATAGTTTGTGCTCTAGCAGAGTAAAGTGATGATGAAAGCTTATTTGAATGCTCTGCATTCCTCTAGAATTGAAGATTTGTCCATCAGGTTTTGTGGACATGATCAGTGATGTCCAATGCATGCTATTTTGTAGTATAAATTTGTTTGGTGCTCCAAAAATTCAGTTTTCAAGTAACAAAGTGTTATAGTTGATTCTAGATGCCTATCCTTCCACATAACATATGTTTGGGTGCTTGCACCAGTAGGCGATTCAATAGATTAGTCATATGAATTTGTGTGGACATTCTACATGTCTTGAAGTATCTCAGGTTTGAATCGCATGGAAATATTTCTTGTTTCCATTACTGCACAATTGTTGCAAGTCGGTTTGTGAAGATATGTTTTTGCTAAGGCCAACTTGGGTATGTTGGTGATGTGTGCCACAAGGTTATGATTGAGTGGAGTATAAGAAGTGTTTGAGTATGTTGCATGATTCATGCCAACTCTCCTAGAAGAAATATAAATAATTTTTAATCATTTTTGCATACCGCTAATAAAGATGTAGGCCGACATGTTACAAATTTGATAGTCCTTGTTTGATGCTGGCTTAATTTATATTTTAATAGCATGTGGATGATATATATTGAATATCAAAGATATGAAGATGATATGGAAGTGTGTGAAGATCCATGAGTGCATGAGAAGAGAATGAAAAGTTCTACTATGGACCTAATGAGCAGAATTGATGACTATTAATGGTTGAAGCCAAAAACTAATGATCACAATACTTCAATTTTTCTTTTTCATATTGTGAAGTTGTAGCTTCCTTGGGTGTAAAACCCTAAAATTAGGTCAGGGACTAGTTACTTCCTTGGGTTGTAGCCCAAAATGAAAGTTGTAAACTATTTTTACTTGTGAGGCTGGATTAGGACAATAGCTCCTAACAACATTTCTCACCGTGGTTTTTACCTTGTCAAGTTTTCCACATAATTTGGTGTTATCTATGTTCTTACATGTGTGCTTCTCTTAATTGGATGAATTCTTAATTGATATTACTTAACTTCAATAGTAGTTAATTAGGATTGAATTTTGAAGTATACTAATTCACCCCCTCTTAGTATTTCGGTGTGTTCAACAATTGGTATCAAAGCTTGAGGTTGCCTTGATATTGCTTAAAAGATGAGGTAGATTTTATATATTTGAACACATGGAGAATAAAGTAGTGTCCAAGAAAAATACTTCTCAAGAAAAAGAGGTCATAGTCACAAATGAGGATGAAGAATATGAATTTGAGTTCAATAAAGAAGATTGTCCAGTAGATTTTGTATGAGAGATTAAATCTTCTCTAAATCATCTGGATGATGAAAGAAAAGAGAATGAAGAGCTCCAGTTTGAACTTGAAATAGATCAGAATAAAATTGGAAAGTTGAAAGTTCAAGTAGAGGAAGGTAAAAAAATTAAAGAGTGTATGAATCTCAAGCTCATTGATGAAAATGATGAATGTTCAAATATTAAAGAAGAGAATGTTTCCCTAAGGAAAGATTTGGAAAAAGCTAAATAATAAATCGAAGGTGTATGTGTAGGATCATCATGGAAGAAAGCCTTAAGTGGCAAAAAATTGAGAAAAAATGGGTGTTAGGCAACTTGGCGTAAGAATTTGAATGATTATCTATATTATTTCAAAAATATGTAAGAATAGAATTTATAGAAAATTGAATGTAGTTTCTAAAATACTAGGTTTATTTAAAAATAAATAAAATCTATTTGGTGAAAATTTGAAATTTCAATGCAGTAGTACTTAAATTTCGGGGAAAAAATAAGAAGTAGGTGTCTGTCTGACCACCCTAACCATAATAAAATGATAATATTTTTTTATAAGATTTTATATATAAGTAGAGGACTCATGTACAGATGTGATGCATATTTTTTTGTAATTTTTTTCCAAGTAAATAATTAATTATTAGTTTTTTATTACAACTTTTAAAAAATATAAAAACTTGTATGTCTGACTACCTTAACTTGGTCAAAACTTCAGCAAATTTATTTTTATTTTTTTAATCCTATAGTATGAAGCATAGAATGTGATGCATGTTTTGGATTCAAAAATTTGATATTGTTTTGAAAGTTATAGATGTTTTTCAATCAGCCTATCGATCAGGACTTTAGTCGTAGTTCTAATAGAAAATGAATAATAATTATTTATTAAATTCAAATTAAAGCATAACTTATATTGGTGGAAAGCTAAGAATCTCCTCTAAAAACCCTTTTTGTTTCATCAATTTTGGGTAAAAAAAAGTCATCAGCCACATACCCTACAAATACCCATAATATTGCTACTTTTTGGCCCATCATGATCCTACACATTTAGGCTTGAAGCTAAAAGGAGGTTT
>VDFB02126565.1:0-27364 GCA_007258455.2 Sequoia sempervirens
CTATTTGAAAAGACAAACAAAGAAGGTTTTGAGTTTTTCTTAAAGAGATTGAGATAGTTGATTTTCTTCCTTTGTATTGCATCAGTGATGGTTTCACCTTTAGTAGATGGTCATGGATTTTGGGTACCCAAGGGTTCTCTTTCTTCTAAATCAAAGTTACCTGTAGAGAAAACTATGTTATGACACCAAAGACGGCCACATTGGGGAAAAGGGTCTAAGGACCTTGAAAAATAAAAACCTTGTTGAAGGTTTGTCTAATTGTAATCTTGAATTTGATTTATGTGAGCATTGTATTTATGGAAAACAAAACCGTGTTTAGTTTTTCTTGAGTTCTCATAAATCTTGTGGTGTATAGGATCTTATTCATTCTGATGTGTTTGGTCCTATGGATGTTCCTTCAATTGGAAAATCCACATATTTTGTTTCATTTATTGATGATTATGGTAGAAGGACATGGGTATATTTTCTAAAGAGTAAATATGATGTTTTTAGTCAATTTAAAGAATTTAAAGCAATGGTTGAGTTGCAGATTGGAAAGAAAATAAAATGTTTGAGATTGATAATGGCGGTGAATTTTTCTCTAATGATTTTGATAGATTCTGTAAAGATTTTGGTATTCATAGACCTACTCGCTATTCTCCACAACAGAATGGAGTTGCAGAAAGAATGAATAGGAAACTGATGGAGAAGGCTAAGAGTATGCTAAGTGGTGTTGGTTGTTACACCCCAATTGTGTATTTACTATTTACTATTACTATATGTAGGGTAAATGTGAATGTAATTTGGATTTTGAAGGTGAATAAATTGTGCTTGCACTTTGTTATCAATGAATTATGAATGAATGTTATCTCATTTAATGATATGTGAATAAATACATATATGTGAAATAGATGGTTATTGAATTGATATTTAAAATAAGGAGAAATATTATGTGTAATACATATTTTGTTGAACAACTGACTACCATGGGAATTTGTTAGTTGGATACAGGTATATGTTCAATCCTCCAGGTGGAGGGGAAGTATCACTCGGGAGAAGATCTTGGTTGGGTAACTAGTAACATAACCTATTTGAGCTTACACACACTCACAATAGAATGGTTGAGTCAAGTTATTGTGTCGGTAATTAGTAAGTCATCCTTTGTATGTATTTCTGCATCAGTAAGGGTCATGATTACTATTGAATGCATATAGAGCTTATGAGTTCATACGTATACATGTACATAGAGGAATATATATATACACAATTGACATAATTATTATTGTTATGAGAATGTTAACTTATTCGTATTCATTTGTATATCGAATGTATACATACTTTATTGATATGATATATATATATATATACACATATACATATATATATATGTGGGATATTATTGATATACATATACATATATATATATGTATATATGTATATATGTATATGTACATAAATGAATATATATTTATATATAAATATATGTTTAGAGATCGATTAACATATATTCAACATGGAGGTCAATTTATATATTTGACATAGGTTAATTTATTGACAATATATGTAAAGCTTTTAAAGGCCGAATATAACATATATTGGCATCGACTAAAGGTCAAATGACATGCTATATATATTCCACAGCAACAAGGTCAATATGGTGAATGCACCATAGTCGATACTATGGAAATGGATTTATAATATCTAATCAGTGAATTACTTAGCTGAGAACGCATAAAGTGTTATAATGTAAGCCACCTCTTTGGTATTATTGAATACTGGAGAATAGGGAAAGTAAATAGCAATGCTAGAATTAGTCAAAGCACTATTTGTGTGCTAAAAGCAACTTATACTTCCTCTATACTTAGCAAAACCATGACTAGGTTGACATAGCAAGGTGTTTCCTTTTAACAGTAGACTAAATCAATGAGAATAATCGCACCAATATTAATAGGAAGAGGCAGCATACTTGGTGCCATAATATGAAGTTCTATCATTTCCTGTAGAAGACCATTTTGGAAACAATTTGATTGTCATCATTTGATCATGTGTAGATTGAAATAGTCTTAAGTTGATGTCAACCATTAAGGTCGATCTATGGTAATATACGCTAAGTATACACTTTGCTTATTCACCACCTTTTAACTGAGTTGAGTGAGTCAATTTTCATGGATTAAGCTATCATTTTTCATGCCTCTTTTGTAGGCTGTAATGGCTCTTTTTGTTGTATAAATAGAGGGGCAAGCTCTCTTATTTGAAATACATTCTTTTGCAAACTTATACTGCTCATGTTTTTTTGTGAGCTGAGAGTTATGGTTTGATAATTACTAAGAGAGTGCATATTGCCATTTTGAGAGAGAAGTTATAGTGAAGCATTGAGTTGGGAGAATTAAGTGAATCAAGTGAGTTGTTGTTGGAAGGATGAACAACAAAATAGTTGATTGGATTAAGCGTATATAGGCATGGGGAACTAATATTCTTTTATTTCTATTTATAAAAGATTGTGTCTTGTATGTTTAAATAAGAGTACTTGCATTAGGAAAATATAGTGTTTGCTTTGGAAAGGAAAAGAAGCTATTTTATTCTTTTATGTGAAGTGTTTGTATTTACTCTATAATAGGAGAGATTGTTTGTCATAGGTATATGAATACTAGATATGATTAAGCAAGGATAGCTTAAGAGTTATTCATAGCTAGTTATTTGTTATAATTGGTAGCTTCTAAGTTACTCCTAGGGTTTGATTATCCATTAAAGGGAGGGTAACTTGTATTTATGCTTTATGAGTAGATATATCATTAAGTTATGGGAAAATGGAATAGGATATCTCTAGGGTTATAGACTACCCAATGAAATATAAACCTATGCATATAGAATATAGTGGCCTAAAGTCAAATCGAGCTTGAGTAGTGTATATGAGCAAGATGACTTTCACTCAAAGTACTAGGTGAGAACACTTTGGCCAAAGTAGTGTGATTGTCTTTGGCTTCACCGTCAATTCACCATGATCCATTTATATGCATGATAGTCCTATATTGTGGGTTTACAAGTTCTAGTCATGTAGGGCACATCACTAAGCTCATATGGTTATCATTACATGGTTGTTCTACCAATCTCTTCGTTGAAGGGTAGGGCTATCCGTCCAATGATAGATGTGTGAGGGACCACATATGAGTATGTGGTTGGTAGAAAAGCACTTGAGTGGTGCTTCTCCTCCTCAGCAGGTGACATGAAGACCAAGATTTGAAAGGAGGTTCCTAGACTATCTATATCTATTGTTTGAGGCTCAGATGAGCTATGTATGTACTTTGTACACATTCTTGGAAATATTGTAAATATGGAATTATTATATTGGATTGGAATCATTGTTGATTATTGTTATGACATCTATGTTCATTTTTTCTCTATAAAATAAAGAAAAAATTTATGGCAATGTTTGATTTACATAGTTTATTTACTCGCATAGTGAAAACTTAGGAAAAGTTACTTTAGTGAATGGTTGGCATGTTACACTAGTCTAGAACAAAGGTTTTGGGTTGAATTTGTTGCCACTATTTGATACCTAATTAATAGGTCGCCTACATTACCTCTTGTTGATAAGATTCCTATAGAGGCACGGTCAGGCCACAAGCCTTCATTAAGACATCTTAGATTTTTTGGTTGTGAGGCATATGAACATGTACCAAAGGAGAAGTGAACAAAGTTGGGGAACAAGGCTATTGAATTTATCTTCATCAGATACAGTTATGGTGTGCAAGGGTAAAAGATTTGGGATCCCATTGCATAGAAGGTACTTAAGACATAGTAGAAGTGTTACTTTTAGAGAATATAAGCCTTCTTCTAATACATTGTAGCCACAAAAAAGTAAATAGGAATACATGATTCATTTCCTTCTACACATGAGAAATTTGAATCAAGGCCCATGGATAGACAAGAAGTTGAGGAGAGCTCATCTAGCTCTGAATCTTTAGAAGAGGAGGAAGAACCTCCAACTTAGCTTGTTCGTAGGTCTTAAAGGAATAGACAACCACCTAAAAGTTATTCACCTAATGATTGGAGATATATTTTTCTTTGAATCTTGATCGATGGATATTTTAAGTGGAGGTAAGAGTTTCTCATTCTCTCCAAAATTAGCACCATCACAAAGATCTCGATTAATGCGTTGGCACCTTCAGGCGGCGAAAAGAGTCCCATTTATTGCAAGATATGGCTTGATCAAACCTTGGGGTCAAAGCGGCATCGGGGTAGCATCGGAAAGGTGGAAAAATGATTTAAAGTCAAAGTTATCAAAGATGGCATCATGTCGCGAAGATCTAGATCATAGCTTTCCAGTACAGCTTGTTTACGTCGAAATCCGACATCATATGCTCAACTTATCAACGATTGGTTTCTAGTTGACTTGGGATGTTGTAGATGGAATCTTGCGTCGACATTAGTCTTGTATGGTGGCAAGTGGACTAGTCAGAATTTGCCACATGGCATCTTTGTGTCATCATTGTATGGAACCAATTGGATAGTGACCGTGTCATCACGATACATCAGTCCAACGATGCGTGGCGAGTCGCGGTGGCTGGCGTATTAGTCCAGCGATCTGTGAGTCCATTCGGCGGATACATGGCGAGCGGTCATTGTCCTCGTCGGCCACATAGTCAAAGGAAGTCCGGTCAGCACACATCACATCATCCAAAGGTGGCATACCGTCGACATCCAGTCCACCAATCCCCGGTGAATCATGTTTTGCCATGTGGCACCTCCTTGGCATGCCACATGGCCTCCTTTTCACCTCCGATGGATGGGCAAGTTGGTAGTTTGTTTAAAGTTTTAGTTGAAGGATTCAAACCCTCAACCACTCGGCACCGAGAATTCCGGCGGGCCGTTGCACCAAACTATGAACAGCGATGGGTTGTTTTTGTCGTTAATTTGTTTGAAAGTTTGTTTTAAAAATGTCGACTGACCGATTGGTTTGAACCAGCACCGTAGTTTCCCAAAATCGTATGCCAAATCACACCGCGAAATTTTGTATTAGAGATAGGTCAGCGGTTGTAAAACCGTTTTAGTTAGGCCGGATCCCCAACTAATAGCCTTAAAATGGCTAAGTTTTATATTTTAAATAAAACAAACAAATAAACCCCAACAATAAAGCCCGAATAAAGATAAAATTTAAAGGGCTTAAATCAATTATTTGTGATTTTTACATGTAAATGGGGGATTTTTAATGATTTTTATGTAAATAAAGGGAGATTTGAAGATTTTTATGTATTTTGGAGAGATAAGGTGAATATTGTAAAATCATTTGGTTATGAGTCAAATTGAGTAATTTTTTTGTATTTAAAGGGGTGAAAGGGAGAGAGTTAGGCTAAGTGTGATTTGAAGTGTTTTTGGAGGAGAATTTTGGCTAGGTGTTTTGTCTAAGCATTTTGGAAGGAATTTCTGGTGAAGCGAGAGGAGGTTATTCTGGAGATTTTATTCTTCATTCCTGCACTTCGAAAAGTGGCGTTGTGTGGATAGGGGTGATTTTTGTTAACTCATTGTACACTCTTTTTCTGGAGATTAATCAGATTGGTCTTACACCATTGGAGCGGACCCGGAGACATAGTCACATTGTGGTGAACTCCGTAATCAAACTCTATTTGCATCTCTCTTTCTTTCCCTCACTTTCTTCCATTATGTTATAATCACCTTGTTATTTCTTTCATTTTGTTATTTCCATAAGTTAATTTTGTTTAATTAACTTGGAATAATCATTGTAAAAGTTAAGCATTCAAATTACGTAATTTAGTCTAGATCTATCTGAGATCAAATACTAACATGGATGAACCTAGATTGGTAGAAGAGGCATTAGGTATGAATGATGCAAAATCTTGGAAGATTACTATGGATGAAGAAATGACAGTTTTGAAAAAAATGATACATGGGATCTTGTACCATTGCTTGAAGGATGAAAACATGTCAAGATTGCAAATGGGCGTTCAATAAAAAGATTGGTTTAGATGGAAGTATTGAGAAATATAAAGCAAGGTTGGTTGCAAAAGGTTACTCTCAAGTTGAGGTTGTTGATTATGGTGAGATATTTTCTCTTGTTGCAAAAATGGCATCCATTAGATTTTTTTCTTTCTATTATTATTGCTTATGATTTAGAGGTTGACAAAATGGATGTGAAAACTACTTTCCTTCATGGTGACTTGGAGGAGGATATTTATATGACACGACCAGAGCACTACATGGTGAAAGATAAAGGTAAGTTGGTTTGCAAGTTAAAGAAATATTTGTCTGGCTTAAAACAGAGTTCTAGGATGTGGTACCAAAAAATTGATATATATGTGTTGATTTTGGGATATGAGCATTCTAAATCGGATCATTGTGTTTATTATAAAAACTAATGGTGATCGTTTCCTATTTGTTGAATTATATGTTGATGATATGTTATTTATTGGTAGAGGGAAAGGTATTATTTCAGAAATCAAATCTCAACTTGATGCTAAATTTGAAATGAAAGATATTGGTGCAGCTAAACACATTCTTGGGATGGAAATTAAAAGAGAGTGAACTGAAAGTTATGGCTTGGCCAAAGTAAGCATGTCAATTCAATTTTATAGAGGCTTGATATGCAGAATTGTAGACCATTGTGTGTTCCTATTTCAGCTAGAACAAAGTTATCTATTTTGGATTGTCCAACATCCTCATCAAAGATGGAATACATGAGCAGAGTGCCTTACCAGAGTGCAGTTGGAAGTTTGATGTATGTTATGGTTTGTACTAGACCATACATTTCCCAAGCAGTGGGAGTTGTTTCCAGATATATGTCTAATCTTGGTAGAGTTCATTGGGATGCAATTAAAAGAGTCTTCATATATTTGTGCAGTACCTTAGATTATTCCTTGTGTTATCATAGTATAATGACTGAAGATGAGATTTCCCTCGATATTCATGTTTATATGGATTCAGATTGGGCAGGTGATGTTGAGCGCAAATGATCCACCAGTGCTTATGTGTTTACTTTATTTGGTGGTATAATCATTTGGATGAGTAAGCGATAGGATGTGGTTTCTTTGTCCACAACTAAAGAAAAGTATATGACAGCTACTCATGCTTGTAAAGAAGACATTTGGCTTAAAAGACTTTGTTCAAATATTAGAATTAAACAAGGTGCAACAATAATTTATTGTGACAATCAAAGTGTGATATGTCTAGCTAAGAACCCAACATTTCATGCCAGGACCAAGCATATTGATGTACAATATCATTTTGTTAGAGATATGGTTGAAGATGACATGGTGAAGTTGGTTAAGATAGAGAATTTGATGAATGTTGTTGATTCATTAACTAAGCCTGTGAGCATAGAGAAGTTTTGATGGTGTTCAGAGATTATGGGTCTTTCAACCCCTAGAAATTAAGAGATGATGTTTTACACCCTCCCATTGCTTTTGCAAGGTGTTCAACAAGTTGGAGATTTTTTGAGTAAATGTGTCTCAACCTTGCAATTATATAAGGTACTGTTCATACATAAAGTACTGTAGATACGTCCACGACGGGGTGCATGGGGGGTTTCCTCGGGCCATGAGGGGTCTGGGGGGATCATCCCCCCAACTAGAGGTTCGGGGGCAGTGCACCTCGTCAAGGGCTTAGGGGTAGCACCCCCAAAAGGAAAATTTTATTTATATTTTATTATTGTAATTTTGGACCGTTCATCATTATGTCTCATATCTAACAGTTGATATTTTATTACCTTGACTTTCCCAAGAAGGAAACCCTATTTTATGAGGGCATTATATTACGGCTATGTATTGTGATGTATTCTGAGAGTCAGATAGTGGTAGTGTTGCCTCTGGATCTCTAGTTGGTGATTCTCCTATGAGAAGCTTGCTCTGCAAGAATATTGTAATCTTTGTTATTTCTGAATAATATATTGGGAAACTTTTGGAGTGTGGGTTTTTCTCCTGAAAGGGACCCACGTAAATCACTGTGCTGTGGTATGCACATGATATTTATGTCTATTTTTGTTTAAGTTTCTATAAATGTTAAAGATCAATAAAAAATATATATTATTCTCCTCTCAATATTAGTGTAGGAAGTTGTTATGCTACCTTAGCTTCCTTACAATATGCACATATTTCAAAGATATAAACAAGGCATGTCCTAAGAATAATTTTCTTCTACCCAATATAGACATGATTGTGGAGATAACAATTGGGCATGAAATTTTATTATTAATGGATGGATTTTTTGGTTATAACCAAATTTATATTGCCACTAAAGATCAACATAAAACAACTTCCACTTGCCTTTGGGGAACATTTTTTTAAAATGTTACACATTTTGGTTTAAAGAATGCAAGGGCTACCTATCAAAGAGAAATGAAAACAATATTTCATGACCTTTTTTCATAGTATCATGGAAGATTATGTGGACGATTTATTAGAAAAATATGTCAAAAGAGATTATCACTTGGCTATCCTTGCAATAATTTTTGATAGATTGAAAGTTCATATAAAGTGCAATTAAACACAAAAAAGTGTGTATTTGGTGTAAATTTTTGGAAATTTCTTGGCTATATTGTTTCCCATAGAGGAATTGAAGTGGATTTTTCTAAAGTTAAAGTTATAGTTGATATACCTCCTCCAACTAACCTAAATAAATTACATATCCTTCAAGGAAAAATTCAATTAGGCATTTCATAGTTCAACTGGTAGACAAGTTTCAACCTTTCACTCATATTTGCACAAAAATGACACATTTAAATGGGATGAGAAGTGTCATCAAGTCTTTCAACAACTATTTAAAATTGTTTGTCTTCACCTCCAGTTTTGATGCCACCTATTCAAGGGAAATATTTTTATTATACAACTAAACTATTGCACTTGCATTGGGTTATTTCCTTGTACATCATGATGATACATGAAAGGACAGGGCTATCTATTATATTATTCATACATCAGTTGGATATGAGATTAATTACACTCCAATAGAAAGGGAATGTCTAGTTTTATTTTTGCATCACAAAATTTAAGGCATTACATGCTTAATCATCAAACAAAACTCATTTCTAAGGTGGATCCTTTGAAGTACCTTTTATCTAAGGCTACTCTAATTGGTCGTATAACAAAGTGGGTTATGATCCTAAGTGAATTTGACATTGAGAATGTGGATCATAAGGATATCAGAGGAAAAATTATTATAGATCAATCAACATATGCACCTTTAGATGTAGATCATCCCCTTATTTTAGAATCTCTAGATGAGATAATTAAATTAACATAAGATATTCATGATTGTGAAAGTTATCATTTGATAGCTCCCACACTCAACATGGATTTGGGGCTAGAATTAATTCAATCACTCCACAAGGTTATTATATCTGAAAATCATATAGACTTTATTTCCCTTGCATAAACAACATTACAAAGTATGAACCTTTAATTGTTGGTCTTAGAATGGTCATTCAATAGCACATAAAGGAACTTCAAGTTTATACGGATTCAAAATTGGTTATAAGGAAAGTAAATGATGATTATCAAAAAAAGGTTCAAAAAATTATCCCCTACAAGAGGATGGTAGATAGTTTTAAACAATACTTTTCAACTATCATTTGTAAAAAAATTCTAAGGTTAAATAACAAAGATGCAAATGGTATGACTACTATTGGATCCCTCTTGGACATGCCTCATAATACTCATCATTGTGAGTTCTTAGTAGAGTAGCTTTTGGTTCTAGCTTTAGATGTTCCTAAATCTAAATTGGAATGTGAGCTTATTCGTCCTAATTCTCCTTGGTATCATAATGTTTATACCTATCTCCGTGATAGTATCCTTCCACCTAACTTATCTAGTGCTCAAAAGAAAACATTCATTTTCTAATCTTATTTGTCATCCTTGGTGATACCCTTTATCGAAGGAGACTTGATGGTGTCCTCCTTATATTTCTAAACTCATAAGAATCCAAAACCACCTTATTGAGGTACATGAAGGTATTTTTGGGGCTCATTCTAGTGGACCTACTCTTGTCAAAATTTTGTTAAGAACTAGATATTATTGGCCAACTATGGAACAAGATGCACAACTTGCTAAGACATTCCATCAATATCAACAAAATGGAGACTTGATTCATTCACCCACCCTCGTTACAATTGAAAACTACTCCTTGGCCTTTTTCACAATGAGGACTTGACCTCATAGGAAAAATCCACCTCCCTCATCCAATGGTCATAAGTTCATTATCATCACCATTGAGTATTTGTGATGTTATTTAAAAATTAAGATGTTCAGGATATTTGTTATCAATTCCATATCTAGCATTTCTTTTCCACCCCTTATTATCTATAAGGTAATGGTGAAGTTAAGAATTAAAAAAACTATATTAAAAATCCTTAAGAAAACAATCAATGAAGTTGGTCGTGATTGGAATTTTTAGCTTAACCTTGCTTTATGGGATTATCACACTAGTATCCACACACCTACTGGAGCCACTTCATATTCCCTAATCTTTGGAATCAAATCACTTCAAGGCTATTGAGGTTGAGCTCCCCTCTTTAAGGGTGTCTTTAAAGCATGTCATTGATGAAGAAGAGTATCAAGTATCTAGAATGGATGAGATTGAGTTACTGGATGGAAGGAATGTTGAAAATGGAGGTAATTATGTAGCTTTAAAACTTGTAAGCCTATGTGACTATAGAATTAATCAAGTTTTATTTGTCACAATTCTGTGTGGATGATTATTTTTTTGTATTCATTTTACCAATTGTAGAAGTAGATAGAAGATTGTAGAAGAATAAGACCAAAAGATAGAAGTGACACAACATATACCATGGAGAAACCCTTTTGGGAAAAAAATCCACCACCATAATCAATAGTGCTTGTATTATTTAACCTTAGAACAAGATTACAATAATTCTTTATCAATCCTTGCTTGAGATGCTTCTTTTGCCTTCAACAATTATTCTAACTTCACAACCTACAATAAAATCTAATGGAACTCTCTTCAACTTGCTACAATTTATAGACAATAATGAGCCTTGTAAACTCCAAAGAGTTTACAATTACAAAGCACAAAGTTTATCTCACAAAACCTACACCTATTCTTTACAAGTAGAGTTCTTCCATGAAAAATAATGTTGACCAAACCAAGTCCTTCATCAATTTGGGCATCCAAAACTGAAGTTCTAACTCAACGTTGATTACGAAGATATCTTGTAAGCTCCTCCTCAAAGTTGGAACCCAAGAATGGGCCCACTTAACTCAGCCTTATAAAATATCTTCTCATGCAAAAGTGTTAACTCCAAGATGCCAACTTGGGCGCCCAAGGTGGGTCCAAGTCAATCTATGTTAACTAAAACATATCTCTCCATCAATTCATGCAAATAGGATGCATGATTGATCATCCCCACTTAACTGAATGTATCACATGTTATCTGTCATGCAACTCAAGTCATTGGTCATGCATTCCAAGTCAACTAAAGTCAACTAGCATTCAACTGAAACTAATTGCATGCAACTGAAGATAACTGAACCATAACTGAACTGAACTGAACTGATACTGAACTGAACTAAACTAAACTCCATGCATGTAAACATCAATTCCTAACTTCTAGGATCTTTACATGCATTACTGAAGTTTTATCTTTCTCCAAAGAGTTAACTTAACTCAAGGTGGGTTCCACCTTCCATGTGGGTGCCCCATTTTCTCCTATTTTGTAGGAGTTGTTCTTGGGAATCCCCACATGTTCCTATCATTTAGAATTAATTACAAATGCCAATTTACATGTTCATTTCATTTGAATTTAATCTCTTTCTAATCCTAGTGTTGGGGAACACTTTCCAAGGACTTAGGAGATACATGAAATATGTTTAGGATTGCAATTAAATGACATCCTAGATTCTCAACATTCTCCCACTTGACATTATACATTGCAATTATTCTAAACAAGATATCATTATTATAAATCAAGTACAGGACTCAAGGCCAATGGCCTTCCTACACCAACAAATCAATCCATGCCAACTGCAAATGCAACCTACATAATCATGAAGCTCCAAGCAAATGATTAATACTCAAAACCAAGATAACTTACTATAGGAACTAGTTTCATAAGATAATCTACAACACTAATCAAAGTGTCAACCTTCTCAATTAATACCTTTCCACTCTCAACCATTTCTTGCACAAAGTGATACTGAACATCAACATGCTTAATATGAGCATGATACATAGGATTCTTCACTAAACAAATAGCACTCTGACTATCACATTCAAGTTTAACTTACTTGCAATTAAAACCAATACCTTTCTCAAGTCTTTGTAACCAAACTGCCTCTTTGGAGGCATGTGAAACCTCTGAGTGTGTTGAACTCACATTCAACCAAGGTGTAGGCTTCTTAGTCTTTACTATTGAAAAATATTTTCTTACAAGTAACCATTCCAACATATATATCTTACCATAAGAGAACTCAAGCCTCGCCTATTTCTCCAAGTATCCATGAGGACCTGTAACCAACCAATCCATGAAAAAATCCAAATGCAACATAGCACTATCATGAAGTAATCAAGAAAATGATATTTAATGTACCCAATACATAAGAGAACCACACAAGATCAATGTCAAAGCTCCAATCATGAATCAGTCCAACATAAACATGGCATCCATGATCTAACCATCTCCTCCAAGGAGATCACATGCATCATATAACATACATAAACATCCTAGTCTCAAGAGAACAAGTACCATTCCAAACTCTAAACGCGTATCAAGAGTAAACCATAACATAATAACAACCAATCTAAACCAAGAAAAATCATATCCCCAATTACATGAAGATAACCTTACCAATGATGCATCCACGTCACTTCCAACAACTCCCACTGAACCATGGTATGAGCTACACATGGCATCATGACTACCATCCTCTTCATGAAGATCACTCTTTAACATCAAGCAAAGAGTCATCACTAACATTTTTACATGAAATGATTAATGCATGATTACCGTCATCCGAGGATTCCTCTATAGAAGAATTAGAACTCTTTTTCTTGTTCTTACAATCCTTCTTCACATGTCCTAGTTTCCCATAGTTCCAACACTTTACCTTACTTCGTCCTTCGGACTTACCCTTCCCTTCCTTATCTCCCTTATTTTCTTTTTCTCAGGTCTACCTTTTACAAACAAGGCATCTTGGATTTCCATTTTAGACTTCCTCCTCATCTCCTCTGATAGGAGAGTAGGAATTATATTATCCATCTTCAGATCTGCACCACTACCACTGATAGCAACAATTAGATTTTCCCAAGATTTTGGTAAAGAACAAAGTAACAAAATGCATTTATCTTCATCTTCTAGCTTTACATCTACAGATGCTAACTGACTTAGAATCAAATTAAAATCATTCAAATGATTTGCAACAGAATCACCATCTTTCATCTTTAAAGAATACAACTGTCTTTTCAGATACAACTTATTAGTAAGACTTTTGGTTTGATAGATATCACCTATTCTCTTCAACAACTTATTTGCAGTAGTTTCATCAAAACATTCAAGAGAACAACATCAACAAGACATAATCTTATGGTCCCTCTTTCCTTCTTATCAAGCTTATCCCAATCCTCATCTGACATTGTTGTAGGTGACTTTGTCTCATTACCAACAGCTAACCACTGATCTCTCTCTTCAAGGAGATCCTCCATTTTTAGTTTCCACATCTCATAATTAGATCCATTAAATATTTCAATATCTAAATGAGAATTAGAACTCATTTTAACAAACTTATTTTCCAAAAATCAGAAATAACGCAATAGTAAAAGCTCCCACTACAGCCAAAAAACCTTCAAACTTTTAAGAGAAAGGTGTCCCAAACTCTACCCAACCATTAGCTCTGATACCAAATGTTGAAAAATGGAGGTAATTATTATAGCTTTAAGCTTGTACTGTTGGAGTACAATTAACACTGAGAGGGGGGGGTGAATCAGTGTTAACAAACAAATTAACTCTTTTTAATTCTTTTAACAATTTTTAGATCATGAATGAACTTATGCAATAAGAAACAAATGAACAGATAATGAACAAACACATATAAGAGATTGACACAAGGATTGTCTTGATTGGAAACCCTCTTGGGGAATAAAACCACTCGAACTTGGCCTCACTGGCCTTATCTAAAAATATTCTTTGTACAAAGCCTCACTAGCTGATTTGTCTCACTGACAATGATGCTATCTCACTTATAGTCTTATAATGTTATCTCATTGATAGTCTTATAGTGTTATCTCACTGATAGTCTTTTGAAATGTACAAATATGAAAGAAAAGTAAATACAGATTTGATCTATGTTTCATTAATTACATACTCTATTCTACAATGACATTAGAATCAAAGTCATAAATTCCAAAACTCAAAACAATATATATATTATCTTTTTGAAAGATATATTTAGTACTTTCCAAAACCTCTCATCAATCAATATGAGCACAATGAAGCATTTAATATATTCTCTATTTTAAAATAGAATCAAGTAAAACCTCTTGAAAATTTGTATCATCAACTTCCATGAGAAACCGAAACTGAAACTACCCCTTGCTAGTTGTAAGAACACATAAAACTAACCATAATCCATCGAATCTATACAAAATCCACCTTGCTAAGAAATCATTAAGATAATCAACAAATAACTGCCATATACTCTACAAAACTGACACCTTCAACAAAGATATCCAGCCACTACCAAATACATAATAAACCCACATAACAACAAACCTTTAAACTTCAACAGCAAGCCCAACTAGATTCTTTAACAAAGAAAACACAAGTAATTATAGACCCAACTAAATATACAAACTACCCAAAAAAAAACCTGTACAAAAGACTCTCCAGTACCACAGGATATGAAAAGTAATACTTAACTAGATAATACAAGACTAGAGAATGTATCACAACCTACTACCCATAACTTCTCTTAATCACAACTAGATGCAACTCATACACCCGATTAATAAAGACTTAATCTTTTGCAAAAACCAACCCGATACCAACAACACAAGGCAAGACAACAATATAAAGCATTTAAACCATCAAGATAATGGAAAATAGTACCAATGAAGCCTCTGACTTTGCCACTCTATTCCCTTTAGCATTCACCATGGTTGCACCACAAACCCTAGTAGGCATGTTGTGCCCTAGTTTGAAAGAATGAAACACATTTTAAACTTTGCTTGAAATGAGCTCAACAAGAATTTCAATATGACATATGATACTTTGAACCCGATGGGTTTATTTCCCCTTTTTTTATCACAATTTCTTTAAGTATATTGATACCTAGCTCTTAGCCTTTGTGGTATCACAACCTCTGCATTAGGTATTAGAGAATCTCTCTCAATGAAAATATTTGTCTAACCTGTCAAATGAGATTCAAAGTACATATGCATCTTGATGTGAATAAGACCACATTTAAAAACCACTGTGTATAATGGTTTAGTGACCTCATAATCATTAAAAATTTGAACAAGCCTGAATGCTTCTTATACATCAACATATGATTCACAGAAATAGAGAACATTGTGAATATGATGAAAGCATACCACTGAATAACTATCAACCAAAACACCTGTAACACAGGTGTATCAATGATCATATAGCCATATTTGACATTAATGCCAAACACAAATTCCAATAGAGTCAGTTACATGTACAACTATTATTGTAGATCTAATTAAGTATTCTTTGTGGATGATTATTTGTTTATATTCATTTTACCAATTGTAGAAGTAGACAAAAGATTGTAGAAGAATAAGACCAGAAGATAGAAGTGACACAACATATACCATGGAGAAACCCTTTCAAGAAAAAACTCCACCACTAGAATCAATAGTGCTTGTATTATTTAACCTTAGAACAAGATTACAATAATTCTTTATCAATCCTTTCTTGAGATGCTTCTTTTTCCTTCAACAATTCTTCTTCACAACCTGCAATAAAATCTGATGGAACTCTCTTCAACTTGCTGCAATTTATAGACAATAATGATCCTTGTAAACTCCAAAGAGTTTACAATTACAAAGCACAAAGCTTATCTCATAAAACCTACGCCTATTCTTTGAAAGTAGAGTTCTTCCATAAAAAATAATGTCAAACCAAGTCCTTCATCAATTTGGGCATCCAAAACTGAAGTCCTAACTCAACGTTGATTATGAAGATATCTTGTAAGCTCCTCCTCAAAGTTGGCACCCAAGAATGGGCCCACTTAACTCAGCCTTATAAAATATCTTCTCATGCAAAAGTGTTAACTCCAAGATGCCAACTTGGGCGCCCAAGATGGGTCCAAGTTAATCTATGTTAACTGAAACATATTTCTCCATCAATTCATGCAAACATGATGCATGATTGATCATCCCCATTTAACTGAATGTATCACCTATTATATATCATGCAACTCAAGTCATTAGTCATGCATTCCAATTCAACTAAAGTCAACTAGCATTCAACTGAAACAACGCATGCAATGAAGATAACTCATAATGAGCCCAATTAGTTGAACAAACTAAGCGGTACTAATACTAAGCCGTCTTGAACTAAACGAATCGAACTGAATTGAAATGATCCATGCATGTAAACATCAATTCCTAACTTCTAGGATCTTTACATGCATTACTAAAGTGTTATCTTTCTCCAAACAGTTAACTTAACTCAAGGTGGGTTCCACCTTCCATGTGGGTGAACCATGTTCTCCTATTTTTTAGGAGCTCTTCTTGGGCATCCCCACATGTTCCTATCACTTAGAATTAATTAAAAATTTCAATTTACAAGTTCATTTCATTCGAATTTAATCTCTTTCTAATCCTAGTGTTGGGGAACACTTTCCAAGGACTTAGGAGATACATGAAATATGTTTAGGATTGCAATTAAATGGCATCCTATTCCCAACAAGGAATCTTAATGCGTTAAATAACTTACAATATTATCAAATTTTCCTTCTTTATAGCTATAGCAAGATAAAGATTTGAAAGTTTGAAATTGGAGACATGGTCCTAAAAGAGAATCAACAAGATAGAGACAAGAAAGGAAAGTTTGAACCTATTTTTTTGGGACCATTTATCATTATAGAAAACTATGTTTTTGGAGCTTATAAACTTGCTACACTTGAAGGAGAAACTTTGGAAGAACCTATTAACAACATGCATCTTAATAACCTTGGGCACAACACCCAATAAATGTTGCTTAACTTATCAAAAACATGCATCTTAAGAAGTTTTATGCTTGACCCTTGGGATATCCTAGTAGTTTGTACATACTAGTTTTAAAATTGTTGCATTCTATCTCATCCACCTATTTGCATCTCATTTGACTATCATTAGGCATTTACATATCCTTTTCTTTATCCACCATGGCTTGGTTGCTCGTATCTATTGATTGCATGTGGCTATTATCTTGTAGCCATGTCATTTTTGTATTACCTAGTTGTGGACACCTTTTCCTTGACCTTGGTTTTGGTTTGGATTGTTGTATCATGAGATCATATGCAAATCTTAAAATATTGAGATTTAACAATAATTATGAGCAAAAATAATGTCAACTGTTGGGCTAAATCTTTAGCTTGCATATCTTGTTACCTATATTTTGGTATCACAATCAAAACATTTTCATGTCCTAACAAAATTATCTTTCCTACAATGGGCATTATCAAAACAAATATGAGGTTCTAAAAAATGCATCCTTCCTACAATGGACCTTAACTATCAAATTTGAGTGTATCTTTTGGCAAGAGATATGTTAGTTGTTGATTTTTGTTTCATAGTTGCTTTTCTTTTGGTTTCTTGATTTTATATTTTCTATCCCACTTTCTCGATGAAAGACTATCTTAATATGCTTAGAGTGGCTTTTTCCATAGCATAAGTGTCTTCATTGCATGTTTTCTTTTCTTTTCTCTCCCATTTTCTCAATGAAGACCTATACCTTAATGTGCTTAACACAACTTGGATTTATACATGATCTTTGTTTGTTTGTTTTCATGTGTTTTATGTGAATGAAAGTTGGGTAGATGACAAGTGATATCCACTTGCTAAGGTTCCTCTTAAAAGTAACAATGTGTCTTATTTCCTTTTTCTTTTGGCTTTGCATTTTGCATATTGTCTTTTGTTACATCTTCCCTTTATAGATTTTATTTTGATGTTTGATCCTTGGTGGGGATTGATTTAGTTGCATTCACAAATGTTGGTATGCATCATAGTATGATAACCATTTATATGTGCATCATAATCATAAATCATATTAATCATTTATCCTAATCATCATAACCATCCATAATCATAATAAATAATAACATTCATCCATCGTCATATATATTTGTTCATGTATCATCATCATCATCATAAATAACATCATAAATAATTGCATCATAATAAAATAATATAGTCATCATCATGAATCATAAGCATCACATAAATCAAAACATCATATACATGTACAGTGTTTATCATAAGTCATCAATGTTTATCAATGTCATCATCATATAATACAATGTCTATACATGGGTTGCATGAGCCATATGAATACAAATATATACAATGGCTCGCAGGCATGGTATCTACATAAATAATGTACATGAGAATCAAATATAAACATTATAAAAACATATGTACAAAGGGGTATGCCTTATCTTGAGCTCCCTCGTCCAGGATCCTAGTATTGGTGGTGGTTGTGGAGTTGTGGCCCTATGCTCCCCACAGTCCATGATCCTCCTAATCAAGCATGTGATTACCTATATGTTGATTTTGATGCAAATGTATTCTTTCTAGTACTTTAATGGAAGGATGAATTAGCATTTCCTTAAATATTCTAGGATAATTTTTTAATGATGTTTAAATACTAAGATACAAGAAATGATGGTTCAAACATATACCAAGATAGCTCCCAATAACAAGTGGAAAGGACAAAAGTCATTTTTAAAAAAAATTAAAAAATGAATTTGAGGGTCAACCCCAAGTTGCTCAACTCTTAAACCCTTTACAACTAGGTTTTACAAGGACCTTGAACCCTAACTGACCAAGAAATTTTCCTAAGATAGCTAGGCCACAAAAAATAAACCACTCAGAAAAATAATTTTTGAGCCCCAAAAAATAACATTCCTAATGATGTAGAAAAATCACATCACCCATCTTACCTCTCCACCTCTATAGGAGAAGAACAAAAGAAAAACCAAAGGGTGATAGGATTCCCCTTCCACATTTGCAACACCTCTCCCACAAATCAAAACTCCACCTAAATAGGATCAACATCCACCTCAATAGGAGCTACAAGAGAGATATCCAGCTAGAGAACAATAAGGCCCCCACCACATCCATAGTACCAATCTCCACCTCAAAAGGAGAGGTCTCCACCTCAATAGGAGAAACATATTGTGAAGAGAGGAAGAGAGAAAATATTCCAACAAAAAGGGAAAACTTAGCTTCCTTTAGCATCACAAGCATCTAGGTCTTCAAAAAAGGCATTAAGTCAACCTAGCCAACAATAAATAGTCAGAAACAAGGAAAACCACCGCTCCCTTGATCACCTTCATCAAGGACTACCCCAAAGATAGAATACCACCAAAAATGGACAGAAAACTAACCCCTTCATCGACAAAGGCATCACAATCCACAAGGAGTTCATACAAGCTCCCCTAAAGAACGAGAGCATCTGGGTATTCCGAATAGACTTTGAGTGCAACCCAACCAACAACAAAACAAGGAGAAACTAAAAAATGGGCCACGAAAGCCCCCCTACTATAGCTCCCAACTCCACCAACACAAAACATCTCCACCTCAAAAGGAGAGTCCTCCACCTCAATCAGAGATGCAAGAGAGGGAACCAACTCTAGAAAAAGAAAACCCTCAACCTCACCCAAGAATGCCACCTCCACCTCAATAGGAGAGATCTCCACCTCAATAGGAAATACAAGCCGAGAATGTAGGAAGAGAGAAAACACGCTAAAAGAGTAGTAGGAGCTCCCTTTATCTCCGATCACATCTGGGTCAATAGGAAAAACTTTAAGCATGACCTACCCAATAGCACTGAACCAAGAACAAGGTCAGCAATGCTCCTTTAGGGAGCTACAACTATCAAACCCTCAAGACATGAGAGTCGATAGCTAAGAAAAACAAGGGACAAGAAACCCCGTCAAAACCAACAGACTCAGAGTCAAACTTAACACAAAAATTCTCATGTTATTGATAAAAGAAAGAATAATAATAGAAATAGAGAAAGGAGTCAAACTTAACACAAAAATATGTCAAACTTAACACAAAAATATGTCACTTGTCACTACATGATTATATTAATTCATTCTATCAAAATAATCCAAAACTAAATATATTAAAAAAACACATTTCTATTTAACTAAAAAGATTAATAACAAAATAAAAATTTAAAAAATAATATTTGACAAAATTTAATTCCACCAAACTAGAAAAACTTTGATGTAACATTATTTCTCATTTAAAAATAATATTTATAATAATTATTATAGAACTATGTTTGCATTTTAAAATATTAAATAATAGAAGAAACTTTAGTTATTGAAATAAATTTCATTGCAGAGTGTTTTAATGAAACAATGTAATGTTACTATTCAGTTATGATATTATTCATAAATTTCAACATAAGTAGAAACATTCTGCATTTTAAAATATTAAATAATAGAAGAAACTTTAGTTATTAAAATAAATTTCATTGCAGAGTGTTTTTAATGAAATAATGTAATGTTATTATTCAGAAAATTCACCACCAACAATTCATCCACTGAAAATTCACCATTAACAATTCACTGGGGGAAAATTCACCACCACCAGCAATTCACCGTTATGAAAAATTAACTGCCAAAAATTCATGCAAGAAGCATTAAATTGATAAAAAAATCCTCCCCTTCTTGATCTCTCAACTTTTTCTACTACAAGAAGCATTAAATTCCTAAAATCTGATAACACAAACAATCACATATTGAAATGCCATTAACTATTAAAATTTTAAGAAATAATCTAAAAATTTCATTAGAATAAAATTCAACACCAAAGTAAGTGGAAGGTAATGCCTATCTAACCTTGTATTTTATTTAATTGTTCAGGATCACAATCTGCAAGGTTTTTCTTGCAGAGTTGCCATTGATTATTAGGATCTGTACTCTTTGGCACAAGACTGGTAGTAACCCTTTTTGGTATATTTGTTTCAATTTTTTCAAAAGAAAAAATCCAAATCAAATAACCTGTCAATAGTCGTATGTTGAATTTAGAAGAAAAAGTGGAGTTTTTATTGATTTCAATAGATATTGAGGAAAGAAACACTGCCATTTCAATTTTAGATTAGTAAAAATCTAAGAAAAACAAATTACAGATGATTTATATAAGTTAAAGATGTAAGAGGATTGTAAACATTGCTACCAATCAAGATTTTTAGTTGATCCCTACAAAGAAAGTTCAGTATTAATGTCAGTGTTAGAAATCATATACAAATGTGAAAAACAAAGAACTTTACAATATTTATTCAAGATCAAGTAGCCTATTTTGTTAGAAATTTGTGCAAAATATGTGAAAAACATACATGCAAAGTGACCGTTTGATTAAAGAACTCTCGTACATATAATTTCTTTCAAAAATATTTCCTCTGCTCCACATGCACAAGGTGGTCACTTATAAAATTAATTGTGCTTTTAGTTATCAGTTCTAGGAAAATTCACCCCAGCAATTTATAACGGAAAATTCACCATCATGACAAATTCACCTCAAGAAAAATTCACCACTGCGGGAAAATTCATCGCATTAAAAGTTTACGATTAATTTTCATAACAGTGAATTGATGGTGGTGTCCGTCAGTGAATTACTGACGATGAATTTGCCAGATGCCTAGTTATCATTTGTTACCAACAAGAGACTATAATAAAAATAAGAAAAATCAGATGAGGCCATACACATTGAGAAAAAATCCAGCATCTGACAAGCACTTGACCCTAGTGCTCAATGGTATAAGTTCCCTAAATTCATCACACTAAATTCATTTGATGCAAAATACTCTTACGCAATCTAATCCAGAAACGTATATAAAACCAAATGAATATGGTTTACAGAGATTGATCTTTTCCCGAATCACAATTTGTACCAAATAAGTCTCTCTTAATGTTTATGAACTGTAAAAACCTCAGATAATATATGTACATATTCTGCGAGTAAAAAATGAGTTGCCCACCTCTTCAGCTTCATCCATTCCCTTTTCCAAGAGATCTTCCATAACAACTTGCCAAATTCTCTTCCCTCTGAAAAAGAGGTTATCAGTGGTCTATTTAAAATCAAATCTACTAATTAGTAGACACATCTCTTTATATATAAAAGCTGAATCATGATGGTAGAGCACAACATAGCACTGAAGAAATATAGTATTTATACCTGATGTACTTCTTCTACATCTCCTGTGAATGATGACAATAGGAGACTCTCACTCTATTTCAATTATAAAAGTATGTGGAATAATTTCAATAACAAGAGAATTGGTCCTCACATATCATTACAACCATAGGAAAGGATTCAGTAGTTGTGCACCCTAACTTCGCACTTCTCAAAATCTTATGTGAAAATTTTAAATCACTCCAAAAAATTTACAGCAGCTTAATTGGCAAGTCCCCTACTTATAACTTTCATTTCAAGGCCACATCATCAAATATGATGCCATATCAGCATGCTTTTTGTCAAGGTGTCCAAAAAGGCCCAAAAAAAAAGTGCTACCAATACTTGTGCATTCACATCATGGATACTTGAACGTTGATGTGGCATCACATGATTGGTTATTTTTTAGATCAAAGGAATACATTTTGTTTAAGATAGGGTAGTCATGTCACAACTATTAGGCATTATATAAACAACAACTACTATCACAACTATTGGACATTATATAAACAACTACTATCACAACTATTGAAACATGCTCAACTATTGGGTCCTCTCCCCTAGCACTTACACCTAAAGGAGGTTCAAGAATTGTGCTGATAGAAAATTACATGTATGTTAATATGTTAGAGTACGTATTTCATTGAAATCTAGTTTTTTTGTTTAAAGAAATTAAGTGTTATCAAATTTTGAAATGTTTACATAAGATCTAAAACACAAAGCAATGCAAATGAAAAAAGAAAGTCGCATCAAATTGACAAAAAATATTGTAAATAGAAATAGAATGTTCCATCTAATTGAAAAATCAATATTTATGTGACTTTTATGTGATAAGTGAGATTTTGGAAGCTTGTATGATAACTGGTTTACCATTAAAAAAAATAGCTTTAAAAAATCAATAATCTTATGTCTACTATAAAAAAAAAATAACATATATAAATATATATTAAAAAAAACCTCTACAAATTAAAAATAAATTAAATAATATAATAAAATACTTATTAAATTAATATTAAAATCTATGTGTCTATATAATAAATAATATAATTTTAAATAAAAAATTTAAATTTAATTAAATTTTAGTTTTGAAGAATTATTTTATTTTATATGGTCTTTTATTTTTATTTGAAGAATTATTTTTTTAATTTATACATTATTTTATTTTATTAATGGTTGTTTTTTATTAATTTAAGAATTATTTTAATTCTATTTACATTATTTATTTTATTTATTCATAGCTTTTATAATTAAACTTATTTATTTGTATTTGTTTTTTTTTTTTTGTGTTATTTAATTGCTTATAAATTTAATTTATTTTTATGTTTTAATGCAACAAAAATAAAAAATATATATTAAAATATATTAAATGTCAAAAATAGTTCACAAATATAAATTATGCCAACCAAAAAGATTTATATAAAAATTATGAATCCATGGTGCAAGCAATTAATTAATTTTAAGAATTGTGAGGTACAAAAATTATTTCATAGTAGGCAAAACATTACAAGTAAGTATCTGTGCATTTAATTTTTACTTTCTATCATTTACATTTTTTTAAAATTTATGTGCATTTAATTTTTACTTTTTAAAATAAATAAAATAAATAATTCATAAATAAAATTTTAAAGAAATTATTTATTAGAAAACATATATTTTATTTTTGAATTCTCTTTTTTTTTAAATATGTTATTTTTTAAAGACAAAAAGAGGATTTAATTATTAATTATTAATTATAAATAAATAAGTTTTATGAAAGTAAATTTATATTTTATTTTAATCTATAATTCATAAATAAAATTTTTAAGAAATTATTTGTTACAAAAGAGTTTTCATATATTTTATTTTTGAATTATTTTTAAAGACAAAAAGATGATTAAATTATTAATTATTAATTATAAATAAGTAAGTTTTATGAATTAATATATATTAATTTTGTGATATATATGTTTTTTATAAAATTAGTGTATAATAAAATTTCTCATATTTATAATACTTATTTAATTTATATATTATTTTTAATAGTTTGTTAAAGATACTCATTACTTTATTAAGAGGTTTAAATAATATATTATCTATTATAAATAAATAAAATTTATCAATTAATTTGTAATATTATATATTAATTATATTAAAAATAAATAAGAATTGTAATTTAATTTGTACTAATTTTGTGACATAATTGTTAGGATAATTTGTATTAATTTTTTAGCATAATTTTGTTTCATTAAATTTATTATATAATTGTTTAGGATGCCTCGTCTAAAATTAAATTTTGAAAATGAAGAAAAACAAATAGAACATCGAAGAGAATATGCTCAAAATTACATGAGACAACAACATGAACAAATGAATAATGCACAAAGAGAGGAAGCAAGAAATCATCAAAACTAAAATTATAGAGAAAGACATGTTAAATGTAGGACAGGTATGAAAATTGAAGAGATTGAAGTAGAAATGAAACAACATGTAGATGAGATGAGAATACATCGTGTACGAACATCTTAAGAGGAGCAATATATATTAAGAAGAAGATTACAAACAAATGAGCATTTAGACCAGTTTAATGAGATAGAAAGACAACAAATACAAGTGCGCAATCATGAATTAGTTGAAAGATATTGTCAATCTCATGGGAATACAAAGGGTAAATCTAAAGGAATGAATTTAATTACAATAGATCATGTGTTACAAACACCAGATAATATAGTTCAAGATGCAATGAATATTGAAACTGAAAATAATGTAGGAAATAATATTTCACAAGAGGAGTTAACCTCTCAATTGAGAAGATGAAGATGACTAAAAAGAACACAGAATGATAGAGATTTAGGTACATGCAATAACAATAGAAATGTGCAAATTGATTTGAAAAATTTACAAATGATATTTCGACATGGTCTAGATAAACTTGTGGCGCCAAGCATGTGTTACATTTGTCAAGAAAGTTACCCTGCAATGAAGGTTGTACGAGTTCTTAAGGGCTCAATTTTCAATCGATGTCGACAAGAGAAACATGAACATCGATTTTTGACATTAAATAATGTGAATCTTATTCCACAACCACTAGAACTTGCAAAATTAACACAAATTGAGAAATTTTTGATAGCACATGTAAATTCAATACTTCAAGGACCACACATGCAACTAGAGGTCAGTATAAATATAAAGGACATACCATAAGTCACGCATGCAAAAAGAAGCACTTGATATTATTATGTCACATTATTATCAAGCTGAAAATGTCATGCCAATATGCATGATAATCCAAGGAACAATTGGAATAGGTAAATCATATCTAATTCATGCAATTTTTCAAGCTCTTCAAGATGCATCAACACCACAACTTTCTCCCCTATTATTACTAGCACCAATTAGAGTTGCTACTTTTAATATTGGTGCATCGACAACTCATTCAACATTAAGAATTCCACTTATAGATTTTGTTGAATTAGAAGGCAGAAGGTTCACAACTTTCCAAGAAGAACTACAACATATAAAATACATATTGATTGATGAAATTAGTTTTATTGGACAAAATTTGCTTACAAATATTGATTCAAGACTACGCCAAGCTTTTCCAAAAAATTCAAACTTTATTTTGGAGGAAGATCAATCATTTTGGTAGGAGATTTGGGAAAACTACCTCCTCTTGATGACAAACCACCTTATGATAGTAATGTACATGAAAATTTTCTATGAGAAGAATTTAAGATAGTTATTATTTTGGATAAGGTATTCAGACAAGAAGGTGAAGGTAGGGAACAACAAAGGTTTCACCAATTGCTCACAAATATTAGAGATGCACATCCAACAATTGATGACTAAAAATTATTTATGACAAGGAGAGATGTTTCATTACATCAAACAGTTCGAGAAGAGTTTGATAACAATATGCATGTATTTGCAACAAATGATAATGTATATAACCATAACAGGAAAGAATTGCATTCATTAAGAAGACCAATAGCCCGTAGCGCATTGCGACTAAAGAAGGTAGTACTAATCCAGAAGGAAGTCAAAATGATGAATTAGATGTTGAATTATTAATTGTGAAGGATGCAAGAGTCATGTTAACATAGATGTGAAGGATGCTTCTACCAAAGATTAGAGGTTAACTGGTCTAAATGCTCATTCGTTTGTAATCTTCTTCTTAATATACATTGCTCCTCTTGAGATATTCGTATACGATGTATTTCTAATTCAATCTCTTCAACTGTCATATCTACCCTACATTTAACATCTCTTTCTCTATCATTTTGGTTTTGATGATTTATTGCTTCCTCTCTTTGTGCATTATTCATTTGTTCATGTCTTGTCTCATATAATTTCGAGCATATTCTCTTCAATGTCCTCTTCATTATTCTTCATTTTCAAAATTTAATCTTGGATGAGGCATCCTAAACAACTATATAATATAAATTTAATCAAACAAAATTATGCTGAAAAATTAATAAAAATTATCCAAACAATTATGTAATAAAATTAATACAAATTAAATTACAATTCTTATTTGTTTATAATATAATTAATATATAACTTATAATTTAATTTATAATATTACAAATTAATTGATAAATTTTATTTATTTATAATAGATAATATATTAAATTTAAACCTCTTAATCAAGTAATGAGTGTCTTTAACAAACTATTCAAAAATAAAATATAAATTAAGTAAGTAAGTATTATAAATATGAGAAATTTTATTATATAGTAATTTCATAAAAAATATATATCACAAAATTAATATATATTAATTCATAATTTAACTTATTTATAATTAATAATTAATAATTTAATCATCTTTTTATCTTTAAAAACAATTCAAAAGTAAAATATATAAAAACTCATTTGTAACAAATAATTTCTTTAAAATTTTATTTATGAATTACATATTAAAATTTACTTTCATAAAACTTATTTATTTCTAATTAATAATTAATAATTAAATCCTCTTTTTATCTTTATCTTGCACTTTGCATCGCTCTTATTTGAGCAGCTTTGACATG
>VDFB02126566.1:0-13135 GCA_007258455.2 Sequoia sempervirens
TACCGTATGGTCAAGATATCACCTCTAGAAGATGGAGTGCAAAATTGAGAAGTCCAATAGAGAGGGGTAGGGCTAGGCAAACAAAAGAACCTCTGCCAAATTTTAAAGAAAAAACACCTCCAAATTTGGAGATCCACCAATTTTAGAACCCTTGGTAAAAATAACTCCTCGAGGGTATAGGTGTAATTATTGCAAAAAAAATCATTTATGGCCCATTTTTATTTTAAAGTGAAAAAACAAGAAAAAAACATATTTTTTTTGTAAGAAAAAAAATTTAAACAACTTTTTTTCAAAAATAATAATAATGAGGGGTGGTGGGGGGTAGAGCCCACCCATGCCAGCCTCTAGGCGAGGCTTGAGGGGTTGTTGCCTTACTAATGGTAGTGAGTAGTACCCCCCATGGGGAGGGGTCTGAGGGACCTACCACCTCTGCCATGATAGGGCCGTGTGAGGGGTAGGTACACAAAGGGTTTTTTTATTTGAATTTTTTTAATTTTTTAAAATTCACAAGAAAAATAATATATTTTTTTGAAAAATACCTCGATCTATGTGTAGGGAGGTTGTACGATTGACTTGCCAAATTTTTTTTGCCCCAAATATTTTTGGCATGGATTTTGACGATTTGACAGACGATCTTAAGATTTTTGGGCCTTTTGAGTGTGATGGCAATGTCCATTGTGACTTCAAATGCTCTAAAATTGCAGCTACCCTCCGAATTTGGAATAAAAGAAATTGGTTCAAACCCTTGTAGATTTGACCTCTAGAGTACAAATCAGGCCAAACATAAGGCAAAACTAACTTTTTCGACAACTTTGAATCCAATAGAAGACTCTATTTTGGTCCAAGATGCATCGAATGATAGCTCAAGATAAAAATTCTCTCAAAAGAAGGGATTGCAATTTTGGAGCTTTGATACCATGTTGAAGTTGGAAAATATCAACTCCATAGCTCCCAAAGATCTCTTGCAATCAAACACCTATCATAGAAAGAGAATAACAAAGATATGGAGGCCAATAGCTATTGATTAAAAAAAAAAACATGAATCATAATTAATGTGCATCTTAATGATTATACAATAAACAATCCTTATAAAAGGATAATAAGCCTAGAAACCATAGACCTAAGGATAAAACGAGATCATGACATGTGTCCTCATCCTATGACATGAGACATAAAAAGAACATGACCTAAGCAAGCTTAAGTAATTAGAGAAAAATGAACATAATAATTAAGTAAATAATTAATTAGGAAATACCTTTTAGTCTAATAGTTGACTTGAATCTAAATTTGCATAAGCACATTAAAACAAATGATGGATTTAGTATAAAGCAAGAAATTAGGATCAACAAAATATCTAAACAATATAGAAACATTTCTATCCCTCCAAATGCTAAAAATAATTTCCACCTTGAAATCATGCCAAATTTTAATGAACCTAAAAGGGATTCTAGGCTATTCCCTTGACATAATCATGTGCCAAGAAAATGAAAGGCTTAAAAATCATGAATCTAGGTCTAGGCAACTTGAGTTATAGGACAAAAGCATAAAATTTTCTTGAGAGACTCTTGATGACCACAAAATGGACATCAAGGATCCTTAAACCCATTATAATTTGGAACCAAATAGAAGAACTTGAAAAAAATGATAACATGGCCAAGTTTTATCTCAAGAATAGCTGACCAAATAGTGTAGAATTTACATTGCCAAAATATTAATCAATATTACAATAGCTATCTCTAGTTTAAGATAGACATCATAGGTAAACAAAGTGAAAACCAAGAATAACCTAGGTGAGCCTTATACTTGTAAAATGTTGTATTAGCCTGTACCACTTCAATCTTTCCACCATGGATTGAAAGACCAAAATATAATTTTGTGAATAGTATCTAGAAGAGTTTCATGATCTTGATTAGATAAATGAAACTTCACTTTGCCTTCAATCTAGGTTAATTTTTTTTGAGTCAATTTGGAAAAAAAATATCTAGTACCATTTTGATCTCCTTTGTAAAAAACCTTAATGTATAGACCCAAAGGAATCTTAGCTAGAGGATGGTCATGAAAATGTAAAATAGGAGACCTCCAAATAGATTATTGATTAATAGAAGCCCCATTATGAAAGCCAATGCTATTCTAAACAAGCCAATGATTTATTACTTCCCAAGCTTTCAAAAAAATCATCATGAAAGTCCTTTTGATTTTAATGGGCTCTTTCATAATAATAAGGGTATAAAGTCCAATCCCCTTCCAATCATGTCTTCTAGAAGAGACACTAGAAGAAATGTATTGGGGAACCAATTTTTTTATGCATCATTACCTTCTAAATCTCAAATAATCAATTTGGCATAAAATTTTAAACCTTGACTGCTAGGTGGAAGTTAATCCTAGACCTTTGGAATCATGTGGGAGACAACAATACTCCCATGTCAGAGATGATGAAACCTCTATGATTATCAAATTATGCCGAAATAAATTCTCTAATTTTTTTTTCAAGATTCTAGTAAGAAGCTTTAGAAGGAACTTAATAGGAATAATAATAAACATGAGTAGCCACTAGGATCTTTGAGAAAACCTAGAACTTCCCTTCGAAGGATATAGCAACTTAGTATGCTATTTTATTCTCAATTGTACATAAAACAACTTGGCATAGAGCAACTAGAGAGGCTTGAAAAGTAAAAGGGATACCCAAAAACCTACAAAATTGAGTTTTTTCCATAGAATGCTTGAGCTTTTTTTAAAAAATATTCAAATAATGGAGAGTCTGTTTGATATTATTTTCCTCTTTTAGTCCAAACTAAGAAAGGAATCATTTGAAAAATGACCATTCAATAAATTGAGTTGTCAAACTAGGTAAAGAGATACCTTTGATAAATTTTTGAGAAAAATAATGGACCAAAATATATCTAAAACCTTCTATTGTAAGCACATAAAGGGCATGAGCTAAAGGGAATCCCTAATAGATAGATCTAAAAATGCTAAAATTATTGGATTGATGAACATTGATAGTAAGACATGCCAAAGCATAAGTAAAAAGCATGTGAGTAGATTACACAAATTGAGGGTCAAATCCTAAAGCTTGAAGCATGGAAAGGATAAAAAGCCACTCAATATAGTCATAAGCTTTACAAAGCCAATTTGGATGAAAATTGAAATATCCAACTCATGAAGAGTGAAATAGTAATTATACAAAAATCATCTCAAGAAAAACTACCCCATTGAATTTCAAGAATTTTCGTCCTTTTTCTTTGTACAATAAATTCTTGTTGACAAAATCCCTAAGCATTATTTTAGGGGGATTCTCCTAACAAAGTAACCTATTAAAATAAAATGTTCAAGTCATTTATAGGCACCATCAAATTCTAGGACGGGAAAAACTACATACAAAGGAGAATCAAAGTTCACACCTTATGAAACACCTAGGGAACAAACTTCTAGGGGTGCTTGTTAAGAGGATCTATCATCCAAAAATTTCAAACCTTTAATACTAACAAAAACTATTGGGTTGATAAAATTTGAGGTCATTAAAAAAGGAAAACTAAAAAGCTACAAGATACATGTGGAAGAATTAAGAATCTCCTATGTCAAAGGTGCAATATGACATCAAAAAAACAACACCACAATAAGAGATTGAAACCCTAGTTGAACTCAAGACCATTGAATTCTACCACATATACTCATTGAGCCAAAAAATTTTCCTTTATGCTTCCATCCAACCTCATTCCATCTCTTGTAGGTAGTGTTATGAATGTATGTGGTCAAGAAGAATTCATCAAGCATGCTTTTAATCAAAGTCACTTTGCTCAAGTTGCTAAAAGAACATTCTTATTGTTTGTTCAATTACTTCTCAAAACAAACTTAGTTAAAATGATATTTTATTTGGTGCCATTAGCTATAATAGTTATATCAATTTTGATTTTGGTCTATCCCCTTATTTTTTTAGTTTGTGCAATTAGAAAATTGTGAATATCTTTTTGTTGCATTTATGCAAAGGGTATTTGGTCTTATTTCCTAGGGGATAACTTTGGTTGGGAAAATATAAATGATTTTGCTTGGTAAGAGGTTTTGTTTGGATATGTCAATTATTTGGATGTCTCTTAATAATTTATGATTATTTCTAATTACTAAAGTTCTATAGCATTTATGGAAGATGAGAAATGATGAGGTATTTAGGCCATATAGAGTCACCTTATAGAGTATGATAATAGACTCACCTATCTTAATCTCAAGTCTTGTATGTTGCTATAATTTTAGAGATCTCTAAGGAAAAAAATTCCAAGCTATTGGATGAAGGTTTAACCATTGTCTATAAAAAAATTAAAAAATGTTGACTTTGGCCTCATGATTTGAGGAAACATGATGAGAAGTTTGTCAATGACTATATGGATTTCTAGAAAGATTACATAAAAGCACATAATTATGTTATTATTGACCAAGTCACACATATTAATAAGTGATCAACCTATTGATCTTGAAATTATAAACTAGAACAATATCAAAATTAATTACAACAATAAGAGTTCATCTCTTCCTATTGGTGCCTTAGAGTTTGATATGTGCATGTAAAGTAATACTACCAAATGTTATTGGTATTGAACATTTTATTTAGATACTTTTTCAAGGTTGACTGTTGAATTGTTACTGTAATCATGTTTCGTTGCTAATCACCTTGTAATAATTAGGCTTTTGACTATAAGCCTTATATTTATAATTGTTATTTTGATGACTAGGATCTCCCTAGATAGTTTTACATTTTTGTTTAGGTAGCCAGTGAGGTATATTTAACATGTCTTATATTGTAACCTCCCCTATTTAGTAATCTATCATCAATTAGACAGTAATAGTTCTCTCAAGATTTATCTTTGATCAATCCCTTCTAAAAACAAAGCTAGTTAGAATTAAATTTTATTTGGTGCCATTAGCTATAATAGTTTTCTCAAACTTAGTCCTTTATACAAAAAACAAACTAGAGTTTTGGTCTTTTTGGAAGATGAGGTATCACAATATTTTTAAAGTTGAAATAAAGGCACCTACTAAATTCCTTAATAATTACTTTCTTACTATTTCCTTAGTAATTGGACATTGCTTTAAAGACACCTATGCAAAAAAATGGTTACTTAATATGCATACCTTAAGTTTGATCTATAATACTCAATGGACATAAGAAAGTTTCCAAGGATTTTGAAAAGGGTGTCTTGATAAGGTGGTGAAACCACAAAAAACCATATAGTGGGTAATTTTCATTTATAACTTTTGCGTGCACATACACACATACACACATTAAAAATATAGGTTTTAGTGTAAAAGAGGGTCACAAGATTAAGGAGAGGTGACAAAATCCCAATTCTTGTGGTTAGAAGTGTTTTGAATTTTCCCTTTTTAAAATTCTCCATGGAGGATTACTTCCCCTCAATGCTTGATGATGATTGAACCCCCCTCAACAAATATATGTGATGAAGGTTGGAGGTCATGAGAAATGAGTATTGGAACAATGGGGTTGGTGAGGGTCCTCATGAACATGAGAAAAATGTGTTGACAATGGGTACACAATAATGCATCAAATGACCAACAATTTATAGAATAGAAATGTCACTAATTGTTACACCCCGTCTCTGAATTACTAGATTAATTTTATCTTTATGAGTAAGTATGATGTTAAAATGCAAAATCATGACTTTAATATGTTCAATGAACAAAATAAATGAATGAATATGCATTATGATGTTATTAATTTTTAAATGCTTTAATGATGCAAATGATATATGATGGATATTATTTTCATGTGATCGATTGACTATGTTTATGGTGCACTAAGTTGGATGCAGGAAAGAATCAAGCCCTCCAGTTAGGAGAGGGAGAGCATCACCCAAGAGAGGAATTTGGTTTGGTAAACCCCTAATGTACCTACTTGAGCTATCGCACACTCACATCCTAGTTTGGTCTAGTTGAGTCGAGTTAGTTTCTTCGGTCATAGTTTGGGGAATGATTTGAAATGATTTCTGGAATTAGTCTTGATTGTTTCTTATGTTGAATTACGTGACTAAATTTTTGTATTGAGTTTAAGTTCTTTGTGTATTTATATTTATATATTAATCAATGAGTATATACATTAAATGTATATGTATATATGCATATATATATGTGAATGCAATAACTCGTGCATGTGAGTATATACGTGTGTGTGTATACATAGATAAAAATACTTACGCATACTCATACATGGATATATCATATACATGAGGATATCAATTGGACATCTATGACACACACACACACACATATATATTTGTATATATACTAATCAATGAATACATACATATGTATGTTTATTATGAATATTAAAATAATGATATATATATAATATATATATGTATATGAGTACATATTTTAATACAAATAAATATATATATATATATATATATATATATATATATATATATATATATATATATATATATATTAATGATTTTAATATACATGTATATATGTTAATATATATTATAATATATATAACATTAATATATATAATGTTATATATATGAAATGTTATAAAGTAAACTTCAACGCATATATAATGCAGACCATATAAATAGCGAATGGATTGCATAAAGCCAACAACGTATAATCCATGGGCTGCGTATAAACTCACATCCACATGAGGATTTCAATTGCAAATAAAAACACATAAATGTGGATTGTTATTATGGCAAGTAATGCGCTAAAGTATGAAGCACTTGGGAAACATTTCAAAAGGAATTTGATAAACATTATGCTACGATATGTTAAGTGGAAGAATGCAAATAGAAGTCAAAGTTGAGAGTTGAAAAAATCCACGCTCAGCCATATGGAAATATAAGACTTGGTCAAGCCATGAGCTGGCTGAAGATAATGAAGAGGTCAACTTGCTGTGGCAAGAAACCCACAACCACAATGCAAATAAGAAACTTGCAGTCCACATCATTTCCGCATTTGATTGATTAAAAGATCTATTGCAATTGAGGTGACTTAGTTGTGTAGAAGTGGCTGAAGTTGTTGGGATTGTTTATGTGTTTGCATTTTAGTTATTTGAGCAACCGCTTTGCACTTAGATTAGCTTAGTTGACTAATTTAGAGGAGAAGTTGGTTTTTGCTGTTTAGTGGTGATAGATGAAAGAGAAAAGGTGGCAGATTTAAGAATTGAATTGTAGCATTAAGCTTCTCAACGTTTTGTATAAATAGAGGGTGGTCTTTTGGGTTTTGGCATTCATTCTTTTCATTGTTTCAATCCATTTTGCTATAGAATTTCGTGAGCATAAGTTGAGTTCTTGAGTGTTGAGGAGAGGTAAGAGAGAGAGTATTTCATTGACAAAGTTAGAGGTTTCACTTGTATAGTTTGAGTGTCTGGAATTAGAGTTAGATTGGTGAGCAAGTTGGAAGTAGAAGGAGCAACAAATAGAGTTTAGCACCAAGCTTGGAAGGCAAATTCTCATTGGGAGCTATATTCTAAGCATGCTAGTATTACTTCTCTATTCTTTTATGTTTGATACCATATTTGCTTATGATTGCAAGTGTTTGAGGAAAAGATGATTATATGTTATGTTGAGCTTGCTTGCATGAACTTTGATGGATTCTTATTTTGGTGAACTTGCATGATATTTGGTAAATTATTATTTTGGTGAAACCTTATTGGTTGATACATATATATTTATCCATTATGTTGGAATTATGTGGTTGTGTTTGCTAAACAAGATAACCATTGAGTATTAGTATAATACCTTGGTTGTTATAGACCATATGTCTGCTTACATAGATCATGTAGTATGGGAAACAATATTGCATTGAAGTGCAATATTGAAAATGTTAGGTTATGATGCAAACCATATGGTAGTTCATCCTTAATTGGTTACTCATATATCCTTAAAGGTAGGAGAAAAGTCTATTCCTTGGGTTAGGAAATACATTTGAATATGATTATATTAATAATCAACAATAGGGTTGAAAATCTATTAATGATATACATATTTCTAATTATGCTATTATCTTATACTTGACCAAGAGTCTATACCTTTTTACGGTATTCTAGTCTTAAAGAAGAGGACTTTATGTCTCGGAAACCCAAAGCCGTAATGCGAGGAAACTATAAGATCCATAAGCACAAACTCCTCTCTAGCTGGAAATGTCCTCTTGATTAGATATGAACTTAGTGAACATTGTACACATGTGAATATTTGAGTCTTATTGAAAGAAAAGTTTTATGATTGATTATGAATATGGAAACATAGAAACCTTATAGGATAACTTGGAAAGAACCATGAGAAATGGAGAATAATCAAAAGGGCATGCTGAAGAGAGAAATCACATTAGTTTGATATGCATGTTTGTAGCATTTGATGGTAATAGAAAATAGTAATAACTGGAGGGCATTATTATAATATCTAGGTTATCATAAGTTACATATATGATAGCATTAATTGTTATATTGGGGAAAATAGTAAATATAGAAGTACCATGTTAGAATGTCATTTTGTGATGTTATGTAAAACCGTATAGGGAATGAGGTTTAATCCTGGGACTAGGATAAACCAAGGTTGGGAGTAACCTAGATGGTCATTTAGATCACTTGAAACTGCATTATCCTTTAGGATGGAATCATGTTATGGAATAAACTCATTAAGAGTTAGTATGGTCATATTATTTACCAAATTAAGCAACAACGTGGGTGAACATATGACGCCCACTTCATAGAGGTGAGACACCACTTCTTAAAAAGTGAGTTTGGACATAATGATCAAATCTTTGGCCAAAGTAGTGTAAGTTGCCAATGATTACACTGTTGGTTCACTATGGGCCAGGGTTGCATAACTAGGCTAGGAATTGTCATGCATGTAGGGAAGTATCCACTGTATGGTAAGCTCTAGATATGTAGGACACAACACCAAGCTCAGGTAGGCTATTATTATTTGTGAGGGATACTAGACTAAACTCTTCATTGAAGGGTAGGGCCATCTTACCAGTTAGGTAGATGTGTGGGGGACTGTAGTAAGTCCGTGGTTGGTAAAAAAGCACTTGGGTGATGCTCTCCCTCATGCAGTAGGCAGACAAAATTTGAGGATGCATGCCAACAAGGACATTTTTACCATTTGTAGTTCATTCCATTGAGTTATTGAAAGCTATGTATGTAATCATGATCTTATATATCATTATGAAAATGTAAGCATTACTTGGAATTATGTAATATACTTTATTGAAATGCAATGGAAATTTGAAATGGGATTATTTCAAATATGCATCTTTGTTATTGAAATGCAATGGGAGTTTGAAATATGATTATTTCGAATGTGCATCTTTACTATTGAAAAGGAAATTATGGAATTTTTTTTATTGTTATGTATTGGAGAATTCACATATGGGTTAAACTTGGGTTAAAGCATTAGGTAAAACATTGGGCAAGTTACACTAATGTTGTAATATTACATGCCTTCCAAAGTGCTATTGAAAGAATAATTAAATCACACAAAATGGACTAAATTATGAGGAATATTCTCAATCCAATTGATGTTGTCCCCGATTTCATTTTCATCCAACTCTTCTCTTATTGACATTCCAACTTCCTCTAGAGTAAGGTATCATTAAAGCATATGACCTATATTTTGTATAAACATTGGCTAAGAGTAAAGTGAATACGATGGTTGGAACAATTTAGAGACTATTTGGTGTAACTAATGAGAGACATATTTGTATAAGGAGTTATTGATAATGATAAACATTCTATTATGGTTTGTAGTGAAAAATCTAAGAATATGAGAAAGGCTTGTGGGAAACATGTTGGGACTAGAGGTCATTCTAGGCTTAGCTAAAAGTTTCTTCATTTTTGTGTCTTTGCAAACACCCTATTATGTTTGGTGGTCCAAATTCTAATAATAAGGGAAAGGATTATGGGAAATAAGTTGAGACTAGAGGCCCTTTGAGGCCTAGTGGCTATGTCACTTATTCTACCTAGTCTTCACACCATCCTTTTGCTCAATTCCTCTTATCATTTATAGCCACATTATCTCTTTTGTTCTCTTTTTGTAATCTGCTATTCCTTTCTCCATTATAACTTCACATGTTTCCCTTGGCTTTGTCTTGATCAATCTTTTCTTATCTTCTCTTATCCTTTCTAACCTTAAAGCCAAAACTATAGGTGGCAAACTCAGATTTTTTTACTGTTTTACCATTTTTTTATCATCATTGTTAGTATTTCATCATTGGCCAAACATGGTCTTATCTTGGGTGGCAACCTTACAACCCTTATCATCATGATCAACATCCAATTTCTAGTTTCCAGTATCTACTTTCTAGTTTCCAATTTGTATTCACCAAGGTGCCACTTTGTGGATCTAGCCATTCTACTTTCTCCTTTTCCTCCAAATCACTTTTAATATTTTCTTGCAAATAGAAGTTCCTACCTGATTTTAACCCTTTATCATTGATCCAATTAGAGTGTACATATGCTTATGTCTAGTTGATGTGTTGTCCTTGTGTTTATTTATTTCCATTATAAATTATTTAGTTGGCTTGTATTCTATGTATGTTTCCCATACTTAGTGTACTATGATATGTTTCCATTTCTTATGTATCTGTTGTTTATCATTGCTGTTGTATGCGTACAACAACTAATTTCCCTGGATTCATTATAGGACCAACTATGCATGTACTTGAATGAAGATCAAAGAACAAAATCTGAAGACCGATATTTCTCCTTTGTAATTATTTACTATGTTTCATTATTATATACATATTTGCTACACTTTTTACTTTATCATGCATCTTCCCCCTCAATATCATCAATCAGCTCTAGTGTGGGCAAATAATTAATAGAAAAAAATCATACCATACAACTTCTTTTATCATGTTTTGTGCTCATTTCAAGTTTTCCCATTTGTATGTGTTTCTATCTGCTATTATTCCGAGGTAGATTAGAGGATAAATGTGCAAATTAGCTTGGCGATGGAAGAAGTCCAAATACTGGGTATTTTAATCAGCAAAACTAGCAAGCCTCATAATTATTTAGTATTTTTACTCTAAATACTTCACATATGAAAAATTAGAAACATTGGCTAGATGACATATGATGGAATGCGATGTGTGTTAACAGTAATCAGAATCAGCACCACATCACTGACAACAATTAAATCCTATTAGATTAGTCAAACAGATTGATATGAAAGCAAAAATAGAATCTCATCACAACAATGCAATGATCAGAATAAACAAGCATATAGAAGGTGAGTATTTACCCTGTAGAATACACATATTTCATCTGTAAAAAGTTTGGAAAAATAATTAGAATTAGGTCAATCAGGTAGGCAATTGTAAAGGGTTGAAAACCAAACCTAATCAGCTGAAAACCCAGCTAGGTAGAATTGAGCTGCACCGAAGATTTAACAGCAAATCATTGAAAGAGCCATATCATTCTGCTTTATATAAGCAGGTAGGTATCTCCCATTAATATATAAAATGACCTTCCATTTCCACTCATGATGAAGAGTGCCGCATTCAATATTCTACTTGCAAGAAGAAACCAAATGAAAGCCAAGAGGTGGAGATTAGATGGGAGTATCCTCAAATCGATCTATTTAGTTTCTGTAGAGATAACTGAAGGTAAAATTTTTCGAATTCGACATAAGCAGAGATGAATGAACAATGCAATATTTTTTGTCACTACGACAATAATTATAATCCTTCCCATGAATTCTGGTAAGTTCTAAACAAAAACAAAGGTGTAGCAACCTAGTGACTGTCATGCAAGATCTTTGGAAACAGAGGCACTGAGAAGGGGTTGAAATGTCCTTTTCTTTACCCAAACCTGTCTTACTTTTAGATAAGTTTTTATGTATAATGTAAATTGTGACAAACTAAACCTTTGCTTTATTGCGATTAAGTTAAACTTGATATTGGTTAAGTCCAGCAAAATCCAACGCAACATGGGGTTTTGATTAATCCAAATTGCATATAAATTGCATACAATGAACATATACACGGTGGGTATCAAGGACACCACAGTAAAGTCTAAGAACATGAAAATTCGAAGCAATCACTTGAATTATCAAATATTGCAAAAAAAGTTTGATTTGGCAGATCATCAGTTTGTCTTTTGGAAAGTTCATGCTACATTCATAACTCAGTAGTCAGTACACACTTCAGTATCAGACAATATTTGAGGCAGTGAGTTACCATAGCTTTGCACAAAATATAATATAAATTTTTCAATGCTACACCTTGGAATATTCCACGAGTTAGGAAATTTACACTCCACTTCCTCGAGGAAATGCATTAACTTTGTTTCAAGAGGGAAATGGAAGTCATAATGTTCCATTGAATAGAAGAGCTCTCTCACTCCTCCCGGCAGTTGCAGTTCATTCTTAAGATTTCTGTAGTTTGCATTATCGATTCGATTTTTAGATTCTGAGTGATGGGTTAAGACTCGCAAAGATTATTCTTTATAGCCACTGACGGCTGAAACTCTTCCTTGCACAGAATAAACGATAATTGAAAAGCAATCTTGGAAGTGCAAGGATTTAACAAGCACTGAGGCAGCAGCAACGGAAAACCACACACATTGAATGTAATCACTAAGAGGAAATGATTAGTGTGTGATCATCATAATGTGACTCTGTAGGCTTCATTTGGAAACTAGCGTGACATTTAAGGCTTCGGCGCTAGTCCACCTAAAATAATTGTTCCCTCTTCATGTTCAACACACACCAGAAAAAATATGGAATAGTAGCCACACCAAACTTCCATGACAATTTCTGTGAATTGTTGATCAAGTTTCAACTTTCTGGTTCGTCTTAGTTCAGAACATGCAGGTGAAATAATAGATTTATCATTGAATTAAATGTGCCGCCTGCACAACCATGCAAATCTCTTCTGCGGCATGCACCACATGTACAAGTTATGGTGTTTGATCTTGGATTAAGATATTTTTCTTTACTTGAATAAAAAGAGGAGCTGAAAATCATGTCGAGCACTAGGCTAGCAGCCTGAGTGACCTTAGTCATGATACCAGAAGATGCATACGCTTATTGCTTGCTTCACTTGTACCATCAATAATCCCTGTATGAACCCTGTTCATCCTTGCAATGATGGTAGCAATGGGCGCTCGCTTATAACAATACAT
>VDFB02126567.1:0-21632 GCA_007258455.2 Sequoia sempervirens
TTTTGCTATACACAAGTTTTATGGATGAAACATACATTGAAAGATATCACATTCCTATATGATGATCCCATTTCTATCTTCTATGATAATACAAGTGAAATTAACATTTTGAAGAATCCTATGATGCACTCAAGGACAAAGCATACATCTATTAGATATAGAACAACATGAGAGAGAAGGTCAGGAGATGAATTCAAGCAGGTATGTTCTGACAAAGGATCAAATTGTAGATATATTTACAAAGGCTCTTCCTAAAGATATTTTTGAGTATCTCTGGGAGAAGTTAGGGGTTATTTCCCCCCTTTCATAAACAAAGATGCATTTGGAGGTGCATCAGTTTAGTGGATTCATGGTTCTATCTTTTTGGACTGATGTTTTGGTCACTACCCCTTAGGGGGAGCAGGTATTGTTCAAGTGTTGTCATTATGATTATTCTATTTTCATGTCAAATGAAGATTCAATGAACATATATTTTTCCCTTTCCATTGATGTCAAAGGGGGAGAGAAAGCATGTGAAAGGGAGAAAAAGATAAATGAGAGAAAGCAGGTAATGAAGAAGATGATATTTTGAGGGGGAGAAACAAAAGGAAAAATCTTGAGAAGTATATTCAGATATGGTATGGTGTCTTTGATGGTTTTTCACATCATGTGTTGCCATCAATGACAAAGGGGGAGATTGTTGCAAGAATAGCAAAATGAATGAAGGTGTTGTCATTGATGTCAACTAGTCAATTGTTTATCTACTAGTTGTTATTGGTTGTATATGTTGAGGATATTGAGAAAATTGTATTAAAGGAATATTGTAGGTATTTAGATGTTGCTCTGGTATTTTCCCCTGTGTTCATGCAGTTCAGATATGTTGGTCATGATTGTTGAAGGTTGTTATATCTAGATGTTTGGCGAATGGTTCATTGTGAAGTTTGAGTTGTGTTCACTAGTTGTGAACTATGGTTCTCTTTGTTTTGGTTGAAGTTCAAAAGAAGGTTGTTGGTCCAAATTTCTCTTTGTTGAAGTCTTTTGACTTACAATTCAAGATATAAGATTTTTTGATTGCATTGAAGATATTTTTGGTCTCTAGAAGTTATGAGCTTAATTTTTCTGTGTTTTACACTAGTTTGGTTGACCGTGTGTTGAGCACTATCATCAAATTTAATGAAGCATGTGTTTGGGTCACCCTAATTCTAATTCCACCCTAGGATGTTTAGCACTTACCTAATTCAAATTTGATGTTGGATGACTGACATTGCATCTTTTTCAAGGTTGGAGATAGGATATATATAGGATAAGCTAGAATGAAAAATATACACAAGAAAAGATGGAAGATAAGTGAAAGAGTAGACCTGAAATTGATGCTATTTAGAAAGTGTGTGTGAGTTGTGTGTGGGAGATCAATGCAAAGCTTAGTGTTGAGTTTTTGGATGCAATGAGCATAAGGAAAAATTTACAATTCATGCAAGTTGATCAAGTAACTCTGGTGGAATCCTTTGTTGCATTAAGATTGTTGTCTCTTTTTAGTAAGTCTTCTTTTTCTTATTTATATCTTTGTGGTAGTGAGCCCTTTAGGTTGCAGCCTTATGGACAGTGAGTCCTTACTTCAAGCAATGAGCCTTATTTCAGGTAGTGATCCTTTTGTAATCGATTTTGATATTCTCTATACTGTGAGTTAATACTCACCATGGTTTTTCCCTTATTGGGTTTTCCAAGTAAATCTAGTGTTACTATGTTTATGTGTTGGATTTGAGTTTTTGCGTTGATGTTTTGATGATTAATCATTTAAGCAGTTTCATGTATTAGTTTCGATGATTGAATTAAAGGTTAAAATCTATCACAACTGATTCACCACCCCTCTTAGTTGTCCTATTCAACACAGGGTGGAAAATGAGTCCAAGGTCACTAAATTTGGGCCACACAACCTTAAAACACTTGAATTATGATTGGATGTTGATTTGTGTTAGGATTATCCTTGAAAAGATGCATTAAATGACACTTCTAGATGCAAAAATAAGGCCAATTAAAGCATAAAGAAGCATAATTATTTATGAAAACCCTATAAAAGTGTGAAAGTGTGTTACAACACTTTACAACACTTTAAATAAGGCATGATTAAGGTTTATTAGGTTCTCTTAATTAATAAAGCCCCAAAAAAGTGTGAAAGTGTGTTACAACACTTCATAACACTTTAGCAAGGTACCATTTATGTTCATTAGTTCATAAGGGCTCAAGACCTAATGTGAATGTGTCAAACACATTACAACACTAAATCAAGGCACCATTAACCTTAGTTAAGAAGGAGGGCCCAAATAAGCAAGAAAAAGGGATATTTTTTCCATTGCCACATTTAGCCCCCACTTTAGTGAGAGGATGAACTTTCTTCAATCTCACACTAAAGTAGACAACCACACATCAAGGGGGTCCAACTGTGCCAATATCTGCAAGATAGGATGACAACGATCAAGAGGGGTGATCAAGCCCCCAGGATGAAGATCCCATGGAAAACCAATATAGGCACAAAATAACACACATGAAAATGATATAAGAGCCACAACAAAGCACAAGCATGCACTGTCAAAGACAAAGAAATTGAAAAAAAATGAAAAAGAAAAGAGTGGATCAAGCTTTGATTGTTTGTCCATCACCATTTGGATAAGATCTAGGCTCTTTGTCCAAAAATGCATGCTCACTCTGAGCAGATGGAACTTCAAGTTGTCCACTGGGTGAGAAGTCCAAGAAGGTGAGGCACATACACACACAGTTAGTATGTACTCACACACACACATGTAAATGGATCAGGGAAATTCATGCCCTCATCCAGCTTCCCATCAAACCATACCAAAGTTATACCTCCTGATAACTTTGATAAGGTGCCATGCAACAATGAACTTCGAGCTACATGAGGCAAGCAAATCTTCGTATACTTGGAGCTCATGAATAAGCAAGATGGCTCTACGGGCATGCAAGTTGTGCTATGCAAGGTGGCCATATAACTACAAATTTGTAAATGAAAAATGTAAAGAACGTTCAAAGGAGTCTTGCTTGCTTCATGTGAGGTCTTAACTTAAGGGACATTGTGCCTAATTTCTCCAAGAGAGGACCAATGAAAGAATAAAAGATTCACTACTTAGGGGATGCAATGTGTCACATCAAGCCACTGGGAGGAATGTAATATGCTAAGAGAGATCATGCTCTTGGAGGACATCACACCCAATGTCATCCTCGAAGAAAAAATTGCGTCGAATAAAATAAAAATACTACACCATGAACCATGAAAAAGAAAAAGAAATGTAAAATAATAAGGTGAATGTATGCCCCCACTTTAATGAAATTGCTAAACACCATGCTGTGAGCAATTACTTTAAAGTAGAAATTGATAAATGCTAACAATAAATAAGACATGAGAGCTAACTTGGAAAGCCCTATTCCAAGTCATATGTTTCCAAGTAAGTCTATATCATGCAAAATGAAAAGATAGGGGTTTCTCCCAAAACTAAAACACCAAACACATAAGGGATCTATGGATTTGGAGTCAATATGATCTTGCCACAATATTTTTTTTAGAGAGCTCAGAACTATCATCATTCCCCAAATACTCATAGAACTAGAAGAATGACACAAGGAGAGTGAAAAAAAAGAAAAAAAAATTGGGTCAACATGGAAGAGACGTGAATGTCTTGATGCCTTACATCATCCCCAAAAGGAAAAAAACAATAAAAATGAAAAGAAAAATAAAAATATTTTGGGTCAACATGGAAGAGACATGAATGTCGATGCTTTGCATCATCCCCAAAAGGAAAACACAAGAAAAAGGAAAGAGAAGAGAACATAAAAAATCTTTTTGGTCAACATGGAAGAGACATGAATTTCTCGATGCCTTGCATCATCCCTAAAAGTAAAACACAAGACAAATGAAAAGGAAATAAAGGAAAAAGATCAAACATTTACGACATATATAGAAGAATGAAGGTACAAATAGAGGAACATAACAAAGAGAGAGATACATCAAACATAATAGCATGGGGGATCACAATATGCACATGCAATAACACAAAAAGAAAAAGAAATAATACAATGAAACTAGTAAGGCAAGTGCAAGTCAACCTAAAGCAGGTTGTTTGCATCCCAATCATGTTTATTATATATCAAAGGTGGACAACTAGCCAAAGGGAAAATGGAAAGAGCCTAACGAGGGCAATCACCGGGTTCACCACTCTTCTCATAAGAATTGTCATTTAAGCTCATGGAAGAGGAAAATAATGTATTCAATTCATTATGCACCTTTTTGTTAATTTTAGTAATCTTTTCATCATCATCTAAGTTAGTCACAACAGGAGGTCAAATGATAATGTCTAAGGAAGGGTTCATCTCATATTTTGGTTGCATTATAGGATCTTCTTGTTTCGGTCAAGTTTGGATTTTAATTTTCTTTGTTGTTTTCTTCATGTAATCTGCAAGCAAGGGCATGACATTTATGCCTGCACTCTCTAGCACCTCTATTTATTTTAGTTCTATTTTCAAGTTATGTTTGTGTAGGAGCGGGTTGATCAACCATAGCTTTCTTTTCTTCCCTAAGGGGAAGAACAGAAGGAACCATGGAAGGTTGGCCAAGCATTTAATCTTTGACTTTGTAAATTTTTTTTATTCTAGGAGGTGTGATGGGACTATTTTCATTATCTCTTGGTCTTTTTAGGAAGTAGGTGAAGTTTCTATCTTAGGTTGGTCTTGGTTGTTTGGAATTTCTTTAGGCTCAATCATAGTTTTTTCAAGGATGGTAGGCTCGATCGTAGGTTGAGGCATGTTTCTGGGGGATAATCTTTTTATTTTCTTTTTCTTGAACTTTTGATAGGATTTGAAAAATAATTTTTCTTGTGGTTTGATAGGTTCTATACACTCGAGCCAAAATAAATCTAAGGATAAATTTCCAAGGGAGGACAAAGGGTTAAAGCCACTATGATGGATGGTGAAAATTTCATTGTCAAAGGGAAACTTTAAGCATTTATGCACAACCAAAGGGATTAAATTCATGGAGTGAAGCCATGGATAGCCTAGCTTCACATGAAATTGGTTCGACTGCAAGATGATGGAGAATGAGATATCCAATATTTTTGGTCCTATTTGTAAAGGAAGGGTGATTGATTCCATCATAGGGAAAGCGAAACCATTATGTGTCTAGATCCATGGTTTCAATTTATAATATATATCTTGATAGAGTTCATGTAGAAGTAAGAATTCCTTGGTGATCACATTCTCTCCATAGACGGGATCTATTAGTATCCCATTAGTGAGGTTGTCATAGATTTGGTAGGCTATATAAAGAGGACCTTCAAGTATATGTTTAAGTATATCTTGTGAGGAGAAAGCAATCTCAAGAGGTGTTTTAGTTTGACCCATATGAGGAATGATGTCTATCGCTCCTACCATATCATCCATAGGATTATCATGTATAAGATGATATTGAATTTATAATCATTGTTATCATCATTCGTATCAACATTCATCACATTGTTCTTTGTAGTTTCGCTAGCTTTGACAAATGAAATGTTATGATTGGGCATAGGGTTGGTAAAAATTTGCAAGTTTTGGTTAGGAGGGGCAATGGACTTATTTCCTTGATCACTAACACCTCCAATTTCCAAAGATGACCATAATCAATGAGGTCTTCCACTAGATGTTTAAGATGCTTACAATGTTTCGTATCATGTCCATTTTTTCGATGATAATGACAATAAGAATTTGGTCTATAGTTTACGGGAAATGGTTTATTATGATCAGGTTGTTTAATAGGAGGCAAGGTAATAATTTTTTGTTCTAAGAGTTGTGTCATTTTATTGTGAAGGGTATCAAGTAAGGGAGTGAATTATCTTTTTGTGTCTCCATAGCTAAAGGCTATCACAACCTTAACAACATCTACTTGGTTATTGACATTCTAAGTTGTTTGTTGAGGGGGATTGAATTGAAGGAAACCTTTATTTTATTTTCTAAAAGGTTGGGAATTATTTTGGTTTGTGGACTCAGACTTCTCAGTTTGACTAGAAGTGGATTTTGTATCTTGACTACTAACTGAATTTTGATAATCACAGAGGGTAGTTGACAAGTTCATGAAGGATGGGAATTTCATCATGATAAGTTTATCTTGTATTTTACTTAGCAAATTTTCAATGAACATCTTTTGAAGGTGAGGATCAAGAACCTTGGCATCAATTTGGGAATAAAGTGATTGATAGCATGAGATAAATTAAATTATGTTTTCTTCTTTTTGCGTGCATCTCATCAAATTTTCCAAGGTCATCTTAGGAGTCATATGCACTTGGAAATGGTTGAAAAATTCCTCAACAAGTTCATTGAATGAATGGATTGAGTTGTTCAGTAAAGATGAAAAGCACTCCAAGCTAGTATCCTTCAAGGACTTGGGAAAAAGTTTAGCCAAGAGTTAATCATCAAGGATGAAGTCACTACATAAGGCAGTATAAGAATTAACGTGGCTAGAGGGATCTCCCTTTACCCCATATTTCTCAAATATAGGAACCTCTACACCTTGTGGCATCAGTGTTTGCAATATCTCCAAGGACAATGGGCTTCTTTTGACATAATATGTAGGTGGGCCATTTTGATTTTGGTTGATGGTGGAAATTTATTTTTGAAGGGATGAAAAAGTTTGGAAGAGTTGATTTATGAGAGGGCCATTGCTTGTGTTATGAGATGGAGGTGAAAAAGGTGAAGGGGTGTATGTGTTTGAGGGACAAGTAAATGGAATGCTTATAGGTGGTAAGGTTGTAGGAGATATGATGTGCAATTCCACAAAGGTACTAGGGATGCTAGCGAAAATACCCAAGGAAGGAACCACATTACTAGTTGGTTGCATTGTTGTTGTGACTTGAGGGTTGGTATAGGTAGGAATAGAAGCAATTATTGAGGAAGGAGGAATTTAATTTCCTCCTTGGCTTTTGACATTGCTTGTAGGTAAAGGACAACTAGTGGTTGAGGTGAGATCCCTATGTTTTCCAAATATTTGAACTATGTTTTTCACACAGTCGAGTCCATCTTCACTTTCAAGCAGACAATCAATATTATCTATGGTAGGGATGGCGGTAGTTGAAATGTTTTCATTTTGCACTTGATGTTGTACGTTTGCTAAGTCTTCATGGATTTGAATTATTTTTTCTTGCATAACATTATAAACCCTTGTTTCAGCATGCATCACACTACTTGAAGGAAAATAGTTGTTAAGAGTATGGTCCATACCTAGTGTACTAGTGTCAATACTAGGAGTGAAAGAGCTAGATAACCCAAGATCCATGGTGATTGTTCTATTGTGGGATGATATGAGTCTTCAACTTCGTCTCACTATAGTATTAGCAATAGGAAACCAAATACTCATGCAAGGGGTAAATGCAAGATGAATGAAAATGCAATATAAGCTAAGAATAATGAAATGACTATAATAGAAACTCTATAAACTGAAATAGAAAACTATAAACAACAATCAAGAGCACATAAATAGAGCTTTGAATTCTAAAAAATGTAGTATATAATCAACACTAGGACTGATTGACCTAGAGGGGCGTATGAGTACCAGTGAGGGTTTTTTTCAAATTTTTAAGATATTTTCAATTGATTTTTATGCTTTTATGTTGTATGATCTGTATCCTAAGTGAAAATGTAGATTTTGTATGATTTAAGATGCAAAAATGTGATCTATATGAACTTTCAATAATTCCAAATTAAAAAAACCTAGAATGCCAATTAACTAATGCAAACATTAATGTAATACTATTGTAAGAAAGATCTAGGATGATGATGCACTCCAAATCATAATTATAATGTTCTAAATGTAGGTTCACCAAAATGAAACAATGAAAATTGGGGTATGTAAGGTGCTTTCATATGGTTTAGGACATAAAGAACACCCAATTTCCAATTATTTCACTCAAGGATAGCCCTAGAGATCTCAATGCAAAGGAGAAAGAGATCTTGCAAACTAATGAGGGGTTCACTACCAAGCTAGGGATTGGAAAGACAAATGTAATGCAAGATGAAATGCTTAACCCTAATATGATGCAATGTTTCACTAAATGACCTAGAAAAGTATGTAAAGCAAAATAGAAAGCTACAAGATGAAATGTGTGCACCTAGAAATCTAAAGATGACTAGATGGAGCTCTGAAATGCTGGAAATTCTAACTTTAATGCTAACTAGGAATCATACACCAGGTTGGGTGAATCAATCCCAGATCTAGATTTCTGTGCAGGAACAGGAATCTAGAAAATGGGTATTTGAATCTGTAAAAACCTAATTTTTGACCTAAACTGGGACCCATATGCTAGAAGTGGCAAATCAATCCAGTTAGGGTTTTTTGGAACTTCAAGGTTTGAATCTGGTCTTCAAGGTTTTCTTTGTTCTTCCCAAGTGATTTACAGTCTATAGAAGTCCTGCAAGTATCTCCAATGCAAGGTGACAACTTTGACAACTTTAGGCATTTTGACAACTTTCTCCAAAATTTCTCTTCAATGTGTCTTCAACTCAAACCTACAAATCACACACTAAAGAGAGGGAAAAATGTTTTTTTGCTAGTGGAAATGGGTTTTTCCTTGGTCAAACTCCATTTTGGTAATCAAACCTTGAAATGAAATGAAATAGGAATCGAGAATGATGAATGAAAATATATGATGTTGCAACTCACCAAACCCTAATAATGAACTATTGCAAACAACTGTGAACAATTCTTAGCTCAACAACAAACATGCCATGATGCTTGATTCTTGAAGAATTCTCTAAATCACTTGATAATATACTCTTGAATTCTCTTGAATGCTCTTGTAAACACTTGAATGCTCTTGTGATCTCAAAATTTCTATATGCATGAATACTTGAATGCATAGGGTGAAAATGAGTGAAAGAAACTTGTATTTATACTTAATTATGCAAGAATTCCTGAAATTACAAAACTACAAGCTGACATCAAATCTAGTAGGATCAAATCCTGGAAAAAAATTGAATTAATTTTAATTTTGGGCCACACAGGACTCATACACCCAATGTGGCAAATGAGTCCCATTAGGCATAATTTGTGGGACCATTTTTAAAAATGCTTAGAAAGGTGTGAAAGTAGGATCAATACCTAAAAACCTAGGTGGGACTCATATGCCTAGGGTGGAAAATGAGTCCTATATCACTAAATTTGGGCCACACAACTTGAAAAAACCTAAATTATGATTGGATATTGATTTGTGTTAGGATTATCCTTGAAAAGATGCATTAAATGAGGATTGTGGATGAAAAATAAGACTAATTAAGGCATAAAGAAGCCCAATTATTTATGAAAACCCTAGAAAAGTGTGAAAGTGTGTTACGACACTTTACAACACTTTAAATAAGGCATGATTAAGGTTTATTAGGTTCAGTTTATTAATAAAACCTCAGAAACGTGTGAAAGTGTGTTACAACACTTCACAACACTTTAGAAAGGTACCATTTATGTTCACAAGGGCCCAAGACCTAATGTGAATGTGTCAAACACATTAAAACACTAAATCAAGGCACTATTAAGCTTAGTTAACAAGGAAGGCCAAAATAAGCAAGAAAAAGGGATACTTTTCTTGTTTCCACACCACCACCTAGTTGTTCATTCAAATGCCAAATGAGTGAAATATCAAATTTATATGATGTATCCCCAAGTTGCAATGTTATTCAAAGAAGAGCTAATAAGACAAATAGAAGTTGGTTTTATCAGACCAATTAATAATTTAGAATGGATCTCCAACATTGTTCCTATTAGTAAGAAACAAAAACAATCAAAGATTGCATGGAATTTTGAGATCTCAAAAAATAATGTCCCATAGATGATTTTATGATTTCAAACATAGGAATGATCATTAAACTTACTATAAGACACTGGATGTCATCCCTTGTGGATGGATTTTTTGGAATATAATTAGATTTAGATTGCCTTTCAAGATAATCAGAAAATAACTATTACCACTCCTTGGGTAACCCCCTTTTTTATCAAGCTATGCCATTTGGATTAACAAATGTAGGGGTTATTTATCAGACCACAATGATTTCCATATTTTATGATATGTTGCACGGAATCATTAAATATTAACATAGATGATTTATTGGCTAAGTAAAAAACAAGAGGTCACTCAAAAATTCTTGACCATATGTTTGAGCATTTGAGAGACTATAAGTTATGCCTCCATCCTAAGAAAATTTCATTTAGTGTAACATCAACGAAACTTCTTGGCTTCACTTTATATTAGTGAGGAATATATATGTTGATCCCATTGAAGTCACTACTATTTTAGAGATACTACCTCCATAAATATCAAATAGTTGTGTAGTATTAAAAAAAAAAGGTTATCAAATAGCTTATTATACAACTAATAGTTAATTTTCAACCATTTTCTCACCTCTTCAATAAATATAATACCTTTCACTAGGATGAATATTGTCAATAGATATTTGATAGAATCAAATAGTATCTTGCATCACCATCAGTTCTCATGCCATCAATCCCAAGAAAACCATCACCACTTTATGTCTCTACAACATCAATCACCCTTAGGGCACTCCTAACACAACATGAGTTAGAGGATTGTTAAAGGGTTGTTTAATACATCAAAAACAAATTGGTGGACTATGAGCCTAACTATACACCAAGAAAATGTATATGTTTAGCTATCATTTTCATCTCTAAAAAAAGACAACACTAAATGGCAATTCATAAGATCAAGCTCATCTCTAGAATCGACCCAATCAAATAACTTCTTTAAAAATTATCTCTCACAATTCATATTGAAAATTGGGTTATGTTGCTCAATGAATTTGATATAGAATATGTATATAAAAAATAATCAAGGGATAGGCCATGAAAGATCAAATTTTAAAGTTACCGCTCACACATAATTTCATCTTATCATTGTGGAATTTATTAGTGAGTTTCTCCACTTTAGAGGATTGAAATTCCTAGAAATTATGTTTTGTTGATTCACATGCCCACAAAAGATCAAGCACATGAATAATTTTTATCACTTCTCAAAGTGATGTCATTACTAAATATTTTAAATTGGATTTCCCATAAACAAAAATATAATAGAATATGAGTCCCTCATCAATGGAAGATAAAAATAGCAATCTAATAGAACATACAACATCTCTTGGTGTATGGGAATTTGGAGCTAATAATAAGCTATGTCAATAGTGAATATTAGATAAAATATGAGAAGTTATTCCCTTACAAAAATATGGTAGATAGTTTCAAAGAATACTTTATATCCTTCCAATTTGACTATGTAACTAGAATTAACAACAAAGTAGTAGATACCATGGCCACGCCATATCTCTCTTAGAAATGTCACAAGGAAGTGCTAGTTGTGAATTCATTGTCAAAAACTTGTTGGTCCCTACATATGATGCCTCTAATTTGAAAATTGTTTGTGAACATGTTGATCCCACGACTCCTTGGTATCATGATATATATACTTACCTCTATGATAACATTATTCTACCGCACCTACCTTGAACATAATGTAAAAAAATTATATAATAATCGTACTATTTGACCATCCGCATTGAAACACTCTACCAAATGAGTTTAGATGGTTGTTTTCTTAGATTTTAAAGAGGTTCATAATGTATGTATGATACACACTAGCTACTTGGTCCTAGTCAAAAAGATATTGACAACATGATATTGTTGGCCCACTATGTAACAATATGCCAATCAGTATATAAAGAATTTTTTAGCTTGTCAATACATTTGAAACCATTCACTAAGATTTTATAAATATAAAATTATTTCTAAATAAGTAGAATAAGATACCACAATTGATAAATTAACATTTTATCAATACCCTTATTGATGCATGCGCTTCGTCTATGAATTTTAAACTCAAGTGTGATGCAATGCAATAGCTTGTGATTTTCAAACCAATGAAATCGAAAGTAACTTCAGTGCAGCAATGGGTTAATGCTTTTGTAATTTATTTTTGTTCAATACTTCAAACCTAGTGCATTTAGAAGAAATAGCATCCCCACAATTTAAGAACAATTATTTATTGTTCATTGCCATGAAAGAGACGTCCTCATTCAGCATTTGGAAGGCTGAGCTACTATCATCTATATTTGAATATGCCAACTCAACTACCCATCTAGATCGGTCCTAACATGGAAGTGGTGAGTGGTGCTGTATTTATGATGATTTGAATGGCAAGCTTTTTTTGTCCTTCAAATTAAGAAAGTTCCTTCTTGAAATTGCTTGACTCTGGTTGAGTGTGTCAGCCATTGCATCATATGATGGCAACCATTCAAGCTAAAGAGTGGTTTGCAAGGAAGTACTGACGTCTAGAATGGAGAACTATTATTGCACTGATTGATATGGGCAGTGGTGATTTCTTTCAAGCATTTAATAATATCACGGCATGAACTTTTACAAATTTTCCACCATGAAGATTCTTTGCAGAAGTTGAGGACTACCCAACATGACAGTATCCCCACATAAAGAATATCAGACATATAGGGAAAGCGCACTGCAGCCTGCACACGAAACTATTCTCCATCTTGGGTATACATTACTTTGTGCACGTCAAAATCCTAGGCGTGGACTAAACGTAAAGAGATTGCAGCCTTAAACAATTAGATTGTTTTTCAACTGTACTTTTTCAGAAAGAAGAATCTGGCTTTGATTTATTTTCTCGTGATCGTCTAATAAAGAGATCCGAAACGTAGAACCAAAACAACATCACGAATGGAATCCAGAAAGTTATTAGTATTACATAAATGTCAATATCCATGACATGAAAGCAGTACAAAGCTGAAATTACAGGCATTTGGGTGGTTCCACTTCCTTTCTTGCAGTGCGTGGAATTTGAGTGCTGTCCTGTGTTAGCGGTCGCCATCGGGACAACGCCAGTTCAGCTGGTCTGGTTAAATTACTGTCAGGAAGAAGAATTGCGGGACCTTGTAAAATGTAAAGAGTAATGTTGAATATATATTTATCATTAATAAATTTATTTTGGCATCCACAAATTCACCGTCAGTAATTCATGGATGGAAAATTCACTTTTAATAATTCACCATGGGAAAATTCATCGTCATGACAAATTCACCTCAAGAAAAATTCACCACCAGCAGTTCACCACCATTGAAGATTAATCATTTGGTGGTGAATTGTCCTTGAGGTGAATTTGTCATGGCGATGAAATTTCCTGCGGTTGACGGGGAATTTTCCTAGAGCCATTTATTTTATTGATGATGGACTACTCAATGTACCTAGAATGATTAGAAAAATATACGCTTGTACCTAAAATTCACTGTTAACGATTCACCACTGGAAAATTCATGGTCAGGACAAATTCACCTCAAGAAAAATTCACCAACAGCACTTCACCGCCATTGAAGATTAATCATTTGGTGGTGAATTGTCCTTGCGGTGAATTTGTCATGGTGGTGAAATTTCCAAATTGAATTTTTGCATTATCTAGTTCAATTGCCAACATATTTTTTTTTCATATCCCTCAATATGCAAAAGGATGTTAGATATTTTAAAGAATAGTCCTGGTTAACTTTTTATTAAACTAAAAGGATAAAAGCACACCCTCAAAGTCTAGATGAGACATAGTCTCGAACACAAATAAAAAAACCAAATAACCACTTTTAAAATTAAAGAAAACCCAACAAACGGAAGATATATATCATTAAGCTAATATTATTTTTTCATCACTTAGTGTTTTTCATGTTTAATGATTGTAGATATTTATTAATACATTTTTACTTTTACCATTTCCTAAATACCTTATGAGAGTTTCCATCAAAGGTATTTTTTTAAAAAATATGATAATTATTCATATTTTTTATGTAAGAGTAGCTATTAGAAAGATTGGTAAATAGTTCTTGATAGTACTATTGCAACCATAAAAAATGTGGTTCTATTGCAACCATTTAATCACTAAGAAAAGTATATTATTGAAACATAAAAATGTGGTGACTCTAAGATTAGTGTCCATAACCTAGGGTCATTTCCACATTTTTATAAATTTCATTGAGATGTAGATCATAAGGTGCAAGAGATTGACTTTCAAACTTGAAGGTGAGCCAACCAGACCTAGATATACACCTATTGTAGGGTGGAAGTGGATTTGGAAATATTTTAGAATGATTAATTTAATGATCCTATATTCCCTAGTATTATAATGCAAGATTCCAAAGACTGGCAAACAGAAACAACCATTTACTAGTGAATCTAGGAAGTGTGGAGGACAACAAACCTGCTCAAGAAAAATGGTTTTGATATGACTATAAAGACTCATTTGCCGAAGGGTGAATAAGTCTTTGTATAGGGGTCCAAACCAACTTTTGGGGTGCCTTGGTATAAGACCTGAGCTTTTGTTTGACACAAGTTCCACTATCAGAGTGACGAAAATAAATTTTGCAACTTAGTTTTTGTTGCTTGACCACAATTATGACAACTTCTGCAACAATACAAAATTTATCCTTTAAGATTTCTTCAATTCTTCTTCAACCTATAACCTACACATACACAAAGAGGGAAAATTTGGTTTAATTGTTTGTATGGGGGTTTGCGTTAGTCAAACCCCATTTTGGTAATTAAAACTTGATAGAAAGATTAAAAAAATAAGGAAATGATTAATGAATAATGCTTGCTACAACTCACCACTCTTCAATGGCTTCGCTTAGAGGACTGAAGTCAAACACATCGCTCTAATGAAATTTGATATTTCTTTGCTTGATTGATTTGGATATTTGAAATGTTTGGATGCTTTAGGATCAACAATACATATTAGCCTTCACAAGACAACTTAGACACATATAAACTTGTACATTATGTTAGGATCTTGATTGCTGCAACAAATAATTAATAAATTTTCTCTTGAATGCTCTTGATAATAACATTTAATCATAGAATATCTTCATAAAGTGTGTTCCTTCTAGTTAGATTTCAAATGATAAAAAGACTACATATTTATAGGTGTTTATCAAATTTTTCAAAAATTAGATTCCAAAATCCAACACTTGCAACTTGAATTTGAATAGTTAAAATGCTGTCAAAAACATATTTTAAAACGGGTCCTGGCCCATAAAGGGGACCCATTCACCCATGGGCGAATGGGTCCTTACCTAAGTCCAACACACACATATTCCATAGTGATTCAATTATTGATTGCATTTATTTAATCTTGGATCCCCTTTTAGAAAATGATAAGAATAAGACTTTGGAATGTATAATTTGACAAATGAGAAGCTTAATTAAGTCCAATAAATTAAGGGACCCAAACATAGTGTGAAAATGTAAAGGTATACAATTTCCTACACTACATTTAGCTCCCACTTTAGTGAGAGTATGAACTTACACTCAGACTCACAATAAAGTAGATAAATATGTGTCAAGAGGAGTACAAGTGTGCACATGATGAGATAGGATGAAAAAGCTCAAGGAAAACAAGATATAATGTGTAGTAAGACAAGATACACAAGAATACAATGTCAATGACAATGCAAAAGGGAAAAAGAAAGGATGGATCAAGCCTTAGTTGTTTGTCCAAAATGATGGATCAAGCATAAGTTTTTTTTCCATAAAATATGCTCACAAGGGCTAGTACAGTTTGGTATACACTAGGTGAGACTCAAGGAAAAATGAGAAACAAACACTTAAGTCATCAAAAGGTGTGTATCCATAAAAACTAATCATTGCTTGACAAGGCTAGCAAGCTGCATTATACTAGATAGTCATGGAATAAAATTTCTTCACAAATTAAATAGTCAATTATACTAGATAGTCATGGAATGCTAGACACTCATGGAATAAAATGACAAGGTAAACAAAAAAGAAACAAATGGGTTTTTCTTAATACATGGAAGGTCACACCTTAGGGAATACGATCCATAGCATTACCACTAAGATGAATGTTGTATGCCAAGAAAGATCACACTCTTGTAGAACATTAGGCATAAAATCACCACAAAGAAGACACATCACATAGATCAAGAAAACCATGCTTTGAATAAAAATATCACACTTCCTAGGAGATGTATGATATCATCACTAAGAAGGGAACATGTAAACAATGAGCACGGGTCTAGATGGCCCCTTAAAATGTCAACATTATTGCTATGGGTGGGTGCAAAAAGATGGGGGGCCAAAAGTCGTCAACCATCTTTCAATTTTTTTAAAAAGTCACAACATGAGCACATTATAGCACACTCACATTATGGCTTGGTGTGATCAAGCCTTAGGCTCAAACACACCAAAGTTATAACATGCTCACATTATCACACAAGCATGTTATAGTTATTATAAAGAAAAAAAGTAAATTTCTTTCATTTTAATTTCTACATTTTGTTGTTTAGCCATAGCCTACAAAATCTCAAAAGTTTTCTCACATTTCAAGAGACCTCATTCTTCATCAAATATTTGTTGAATATTCACCAAAATTCAGCCACAATGTCGAGGAGGTCAAGGGGGTATGTTTTGATTGCTTTTTGTGTGAATTTACTACTAAATAGGTAGATTCAATATGTTTTTTGATGTAAATTCATTTAATTTATAGGAAATGATAATGCACCTCCTTCTCCTCAAAATCCTCTTTCACCTTAACCCTAAATACCAATTGAAGTGCAAACCCAACAAACACCTCCAATAATTCCTCAATATGCTCCAAGAACTCAAGAAAATTTAATAGGGAAAATTAAAAAAACAAAAAACAAATTCAGGATATAATTGCAAGGTTGAAAGATCTTGCAAGCTCAACTTCACATAGAGCCACACTTGCTCAATCACTTGAATCGATGTTATCAAACATAGATTCAATTAACAAGCAAATAACTAGTTTTTCAGATAAGAGAAGAGAGTATAGACAATTTTATATGCTGATAAATTATCCTATAAACAAGTGAAAGATGAAAAAATTATAAAATTTGACACGTGTTTCCTATTCACAAAGCATAAAACAAATCAACCTTTACACTCTTTAGGAAAGAGGTTCCTTATCCATTAATGCAACCATTAAGGGATAAATAACCATGAGACCACACCATGAGACCACATTTCTTTGAGGCATTTTTTCAAATAGTTCACTGCCTTGTTTATGCTAGAAAATTTTCCATACATGCCTACCAAAGAATTTTATCAAATAGTTGAATGCCTTGCTACTATGGCTAAATTCCTAAAATAGGTTCTTTTAAACAAACTATGGGTGCTTGGAAAAAATCTAGCAAAGCATAATAGTAAGCAATGCATAGAATGGTAGTGAACTATTTTAAAAAATTCCTCAAATAAATGTGGTCTCATGGTGATGTATATCACGATGAGACCTCAAATATCCATGAGACCACATTTCTTTGAGGATTTTTTTCAAACAATTTACCGCCTTGTCTATGCTACCACATTTTCCATACATTTCTACCAAAGCATTCTATCAAATAGTTTATTTCCTTGCTCCTATAGCTAAAAGCCTAAAATAGGTGCTTTCGAACAAACTATGGATGCTTGGAAAAAATCTATAAAAGAATAATAGTAAGCAATAGCATAGACAAGGAAATGGATTTTTTGAAAAAATGCCTCAAAGAAATGTTTCCTTGAGGCATGTTTTCAAATAGCTCACTACCTTGTGACATTTCCCATGTATGTCTACCAAAGCATTTTATTAAACAATTCACTGCCTTGTTGCTATGGATAGAATCCTAAACACAGGTGCTTTCGAACAAACTATGGATGGTTGGAAAAAATCTATCAAAGCATAATAGTAAGCAATAACCTAGATAAGGCAATGAAATATTTGAAAAAATTCCTCAAAGAAATGTGGTCTCATGGTGATTTCCATCACCATGAGATCACATTTCTTTGAGGCATTTTTTCAAATAGTTCACTACCTTGTCTATGCTACCACATTTTCCATACATGTATACCAAAGCATTTTATCAAATAGTTCACTTCCTTGCTGCTATGGCTAAAAGCATAAAACTAGTGCTTTCGAACAAACTATAGATTCTTGGAAAAAATCTATCAAAGTATAATAGTAAGCAATAGCATAGACAAGGCATTGAACTGTTTGGAAAATGCCTCAAAAAAAGTGGTCTCATGTTGGGTATGTGCAAGATCATCATGGAAAAAATAGGCCCTTAAGTGGCAAAAAAATTAGAAAAATTAGAGTTAGGCAACTTGACATAAAAAATTGAATAAGTTATCTATATTATTTCAAAACTATGTAAGAATATAATCTGTAGCAAATTGAATGTAGTTTCTAAACTACTAGTCGTTTAAAAACAAAATTCATTTGGTGAAAATTGAAATTTCAATGCAATAGTAATTTTAAATTCGTGGAAAAAAATAAGAAGTAATGCGGTTCCGCCCTAATCACACCCTAACCACAATAAAACATAATGTTTGCAGGACTCATGTCTCGATGTGATGCATATTTTTTTATAATTTTTTTCCAAGTAAACAATTAATTATGATTTTTTTATTACAACTTCTAAAAATGTAAAAAATCAGACGCTTTGACCACCTTAACTTGGTCAAAACTTCATGAAATTCAGTTTTTCTTTTTTAATCCTATAGTCTGCGGAAACATAGAATGTGATGCATGTTTTGATTCAAAAATGTGATAATCGCTTTGAAAGCTATAGATTTTTCAATCAATCTATCAATCGACTCACGGATTGAATAGAAATGAATAATACTACTTTTTATTAAATTCAAAGTAAAGCATAATTTATACCGGGTGGAAAGTTGAGAATCTCCTTTAAAAACCTCTTTTCGCTTCATCAATTTTAAAGTCGGGCCAGCCACATACCCATCATATTGCCACTTTTTGGCCCATCATGATCCTGCACATACCCTGTTGATGTCCGTCACCATGAGACCACATTTCTTTGGGTTATTTTTTCAAACAACTCACTGCCTTATCTATGCTACCACATTGTCCATACATGTATATGAAAGAATCTTACCAAATAGTTCATTTACTCGTTGCTATTGCTCAAAGCCTAAAACAGGTGCTTTTGAACAAACTATGGATGCTTGAAAAAATCTATCAAAGCATAATAGTAGGAAATAATATAGAAAAATTAATGATTTGTTTTAAAAATTTCAAGTAAATGTGGTCTCATGGTGATGTCCATCACTATGAGACCACATTTCCCATACATGTCTGAACTATAAAGAAAATGGGAAATGGGGGAGTACCCACTCCTATTCTCTTTCAGTCACTCAATAATGTCCTAGGAATCCAAATTGGATTGACTATCAACCTCAAAGGTGAGTCAATTCTCAACAAGGAAGACCTAGGAAGGGGTTCCTTTAGCTTTAAGGGATTCACCACCATGCAAAAGCTTGGAAAAGACACTTTAACATTCAACTGACAAAAATTAGTAAAGCAAGCTAAATGATGAATGCAAATGATGACATTATGCAACAAGAAGTTAGGATGTGTGTACCTGGGAAGTTTGGAAATGTGACAAGGATTCCAAAAATGCAAAAATGATGTCAAAATGTCCTATGGAGGATTAAGGAGGACTAAGATTCCCTAGGTGGTGACTTACTCCCATCTTTAATTTTTGGAATCTTTGAATGTGGTCTTGAGGCTTTGGGTCTTCACTTCCTTATTCTTGGATCTCAAATTCTAAAACTTTTGAATTTGGCATGTAGGTGAGTTTCCGTGAAGATGACAACTTTACAATACAATTTTGCAACTTTTCACTTCAAATGATCTTCAAGTCTTCAACCTAATGTGCAATCAAAAACACACAAGAGATGAAAAACTTGTTGAATGTTAGTTTAAAGAGGGGTTTTCTCTTTTCAAACCCCTTGTTGGTAATTAAACCTTGAAATGAAATAGAATAATTAAGGGAAATTATGAACGAACAACATGCAATGTTACAACTCACTAAACCCTCACTATGAAATATGCAAACTTGTGTGAGATGGCTACCTTGAATGTAGATCTTGGAATGCTTTAATGCTTGATAAATGTTTACTTGAAATGCTTGCTTGAATCAAAACCCTACATCACAAATGTTAGCTCAAAAACACACATGATGCAAGATCTTTGATGTGATAATTGAATCTTCTAGATGGCTCCAAATACTTGATGAATTTATCTTCAATGGTCTTGTGAACTCAATCATGCTATTATGAATTCTCTCACAAAAGACTTGGATGAGAAATGAATGAATTAACCTTGTATTTATACTTATCCATGCTTAATATCCCAAAATTAGACCACAACAAGCTAACATATGAATTCATTAATTAAAGGAGGCTAAATCCCATGAAAATTTGAAATTAAATCCCAAAAAATACCTTAAGGGGAACTAAGATACCCTAGGTGGTATCTTAGTCCCGAGGCATGAATCTCGGGGCATAGACTCCAAAAAGGGACCTTTTTAAGATGCATTCAAAATCAGGGTCCCAAGACCTTTGGAGGAGAAACATGCCATAGGTGGTGTCTTAGTCCTGACCCAAAAATAAAGGACACACAACTAGAATTATTAAATTATCATTTGGGTAAGTGCACCAAGATGGTTCCCAAAAAGAGGGCTTAAGTGGCCACTTTTTTTCTAAAATTAGGAAATACTAACCTTGGACATGAAATTGAGGATAGTTACACTCAAAATTTTGAGATGGAACAAAAACAAGGATCAAAGTGCTTCGAGTTTACTTTCTAAACTACTAATTTATTTTGAAAATGGTTGAGATTAAGGCATTCAAAAGATGGACGTACACAAATTGGTTGAGATTAAGGCATTCAAAAGAGGGATGTACGACTTGAGCACGGTGAACTTTTTTGTAGTATTTTTAAAATCGCAATGGTCAAAAGTTAGCTAACAGTATCTAGTTGATGCACGATTTTTCTGATAATTTTTTAATGAATATTTGATTTTTTACTAATTTTCTAAGTGGACACTTCCTAAAAAGCAGAATTTTGGCCGTGCTCCCCCTAAAATTTTTTGAAGGTAATTGATTTTTTTTTTTTAAATGTAGAATAGAGTCTAGTTTCTAAAAATGTAATTTATTTTAAATTTCATGAAGGGTTAATTTATAACTAAAACTAAAACTATTTTTGGGCAAAAAGAGACACAAACAGCAGCAAAATTATGGATGTGAAAGGTTTAACATTGTTAAAAAGTGAAAAAAATTACATCTTTGGATAGCTAAGAGAGAACCTAACATTACCCATGTGTTTACTTTTATCGATATTGAACCAAATGCAATCCTGATGGTGAGCATGAACCCGATTATGTGAAAAAATTGTAGAATTTGCAAAAACACATCTCTGGTCATTGGGAATGCCCTCCAAGCCTCTGGGTTGGTATTCCAAGGCAACTACCAATGCTAAGGCTCAGGGATTCCAAAATAAAAATATAGCGTGCTCACGTTATAACGCGAGCGTGTTATTTCTTAGTTTTGATCTCGTTATGTTTCATCGATATGCGTCCTTTTGCCTCTTACATATTGCTATAGCATTCTATTTGTTATGCCGAAACCAAATAAAATCCTCCTATCCCAATTTGTTTCAGTGTGACCTCATGGAGTCAGGGAAACATCATGTAGATAATGCTTCATTATACCGAGAGTCACCCTGAACACCATCTCCCAGTTGCTGAGACATAAGAAATTTTCT
>VDFB02126568.1:0-11130 GCA_007258455.2 Sequoia sempervirens
TTTCCGGGTTGTCATCTTCAGTTCATATATTGGCATGTTGAGGGATCTTTCAGTTCACATGTCAAGTTAATTAGTTTGCATGTTCAGTTAACTACCTTGCATGTTAAGTTAACTTGATTGCATGTTCACTTAACTGAAGATTATTCTTGAATGTCGACTGGAGTTTACATGCATGGCAAATTTGGTTGCAATTGTGAAGTTTTTGTGAGGATGGCGCTTCATTGAGTCTCAACTGAAGTTCTAAAAGGGACGACATGAATGATGAAGCATAGTTTTGTGAAGTTAACGCATTCTATAAAGAATGACAACTTAAGTTTCAAAAGGGTTGCTATTTTTAGCATAAGTGTGAAGTTGGCGCATTCATTCTATGTCAACTGAAGTCTTGAAAGGGTCGCTATATTTGGAATATTTATTGCATGAAATATGGCGAATTTCTTATTGCCAACTTTAGTTATCAAAAGGGACGCTTTAGTTCTAATTTGTGAATTTAAAGCAAGTGTGAAGGATGGCGAACTTAAGATCAGAAGAGTGTCAACTAAAGTTAAAATCACATGGTTTTGTTAACTAAAGTCTTGAAAGGGAAACCCTAAAGCATGGCGATTTAATTAGCATATTTGAGTTTCAGTTAACTAAGATGAGGTCCAATCACAAGCCAAGCGCCATTTTTCAAAGATTCTTGCCTTTGTATGAATTTCAATGATGAAAATCTATTTAACCAAGCAATGGCGTCCATTATTTCATCATCTTTAGCTTTGAAGTTCATATTCTTCTTGAGCGACCAGCAAGCTAAAGGTGCTACAAGTGTCCGAATTCAGTGTTCTTCATAGCAACGAGTTCAGATTGTTCAGAGGAAAGTGATTCTAGACTTTATTTTCACTTTACATGCAGGTTTCATCAAGTTCTAAAGAAGAGATTAGCGGATTTTTCAGAAGCAGACAAGCAAAACTTTCTATCTTCTGTCTTATTTCTTCTATTTCTCACCTTAAGTGCCTGTCTTCGCATGTCAAAGAGGTTCTTACATTTGGAGTTTGATCATTTGGGTTCCTTCCAATGTTTACTGACAAAACCCCACGTCTTAGATTTTTTCGAAGGTACTTTATAATTTTCATTCTGAAGCTCTATGCTTTTTTCCGAGAATCTCTTTGCATGTGGGCTTGAAACACATTTTTTCAAGAATTCAGCTATCTGGGTTTGTTCAGAATTCCATTGTGCACAAAACCCATGTTCCAGATTTTCTCGGGAAAATTTCCCCGGGAAGCTCTAAAAACCCCTGCAATTCTCGACTAAAGAATCTTTGCATGTTAAGCTAAACTACGTGTTTTCACAATTCTGACATTGTGGGTTGTCTTAGAATCATTTTCCGGACAAAACCCATGTCTCATAATTTTTGGTGAAAATTATCCTCCGACAGGCTATTTTTAGCCTCACCAGGAGCCATTTTAACTTTTTAGAGAAAGTTGTAAGAATATAGCCGTGTTCACAGTCAACGGGCAAGTTTTTCAGAAGGCGGTTCAACTAGACTAAATTCAAGACCAAATCGGTCTTAATTTAGGTTTTCATCAGAGCAGCTGACAATGAAGCGTTAAGTTGCAAAAGGAACAAAGATCACTTCATTTACGGAGCCACCGAAGTCACTCAGATCCTGTGCCATTATTTTCGTGAAAATGGTACCTACGCTGATCTCGAGGGTGTACAAACTGAGTTTCAAAAGCATGTTTGTGATATCTTGATGGAGGTTCTGATCACATTTTCAGTAATTTCAGCTAGTTTCAATAGAGCGGTTGAAGATGTCAGAGAATGCATACAGTCAAGGAAAGTGACAGAGAACTGAAGAAACAGACTGTTGTTTTGGATAGTATCAAAGTGCCTAAAGACAGAGTGATTGATGAGTTCTTGGTCGAAGTGTTAGACCAAGATGACATGGAGTGATCTGCCAGTTGGAACCTGCAATTAATTTCGAGGGTTGATTCATGAGCAGCAGTTAACTCGACTTTCAGTCTTGAGTTCACTTGCTGACCTCACACATGCTTATCTCGTCCTTGGAATTATCTTCACAGGAGTTAGGGTTAGGGTTTCCAGTTAACTGAGGGTAGTGTCCAGTTAACTTTGCTTTAAATAAGGACGTGCATGCTTGCACATGGTCCATTTAGGTTAAATGTTTCGGTTAACTGATGTGGCTTTCCAGTTAACGTATAGTTTACTTCATTAGAGGGTTTGGCGCAAATCTTGCATGTATTGCAAGACTGTAGATGACTCAAGGTGATTTTAGGGTTCCCTACACCTTTCGATGTCTATAAATAAGAGCTTTTGCTCATTTGTAATTAACTTTTGCACGAGAGAAATATATGCTGCGCCTACCTTGCCCTCAATATTGCTCGTTTGTATCTGTTCATGTTTTTACTATTATGATGAATTGTTATGCCACATAGGGTTTCATGCAATTATAATGGTGAATTCTTTTTGTTTAGTGCATCTTTACCATTATGATCAATTGTTATGCCACATAGGGTTTCATGCGATTGTAATGATAAATCTGTTTTGTGAGTCTTTACTATTATGATCAATTGTTATGCCACATAGGGTTTCATGCAATTGTCATGGTAAATTCTTCCCATAGTTTAGATAAATCTGTTGTGTGCCTAATAAACTTGTTCAGATTGAGATAATAGTTGCGCCACCTTGCCTTCAAGTAGAGAATCTGCACTTGGTTATCGTGTGTTGTCGTGGACAATAAACTAATTCGGATTGAGATAATAGATGCGCCACCTTGCCTTCAAGTAGAGAATCTGTATCCAGTTTATCGTGTGATGTTGTTACCAATAAACTTGTCTAGATTGAGCTGATAGATGCGCCACCTTGCCTTCAAGTTGAGAATCTATACACGTTTATCGTCTAATAGTCAAACCCTGCTCCATTTCCTCATGCTCTGTTTTCTTGAGGAAATTGGATAGATTTAAAGTAAATAGCTTAGTTGTAGTTAATGATCTGCGAAACCAGAAAATCCTTAGCTGCAACGTTCTTGGTTTTCTTAACCTTGTGCCTCTTCCAGCTGAGAACAAAAAGATAGGACTTAGATTACTTTTCTTTTCCATGCATTCCAGCACTACGAGGGAGCTTCCCTCCTAATTTGAAGAGCACTCATTGCGTGTTCATAGCTGTCCATACAAACCTGCACTCGAGGTGTTAGTTTTGACACCAACACCTCCTACCACAAAGCTTGTGCTTCAATGCTTACAACAATCAAAAAAGGATGAGAGACCAACTCTCTAACAACCTCTAAACTATAATCCCCACTACTAATCTACCGACTACCTATAGAATGGTAGGGGCTTAATTAATCAGCCTGTTAGAATAAGGAACTATAGCTCTCTCCCACCCCAATCTTAGTTCCGGCAGGCAGTTGATGCAGAGGTAGCTAGAGCAAGCAACAGTTGATCCACCTAAAGCAAAGGCATATAGGCACCAGCCATTGCAAAGTCAATTCCAGCAGAACTATAGCTGCAGTTGACCCAGTTCCAGGTTAAGATTCAGAGTGAATGGACTTCCCTCAATTCCTTACTTCCTTACCTAGGTAGGATGCATATGCCTTCCCTATGATCTACCAATGCCAAAAATGAAGATCTAATGTTAGAAAAGAAAGTTGAAATGCCAAAAGACTGTCAAATTTCTCATCCATCAGAAATATGGTGAAACTGCTGCTTACATTCAAAATCACCATGGCAGTTACGTTTTCATCATGGTTTTGATACTATTGAAAAACCTCTTATTTTAAGTACCTATGCCTTAGTTACAAGTCATGCGTGCAATACTTTTGATCATCACAAACATGAATCTGACCAAAATACAGACTTCTTGATGTCAAAACTCTTGAACTCATGTTTTGATGGCTTCTAGTCATCTTTTTGACTGAATGAATGAGGAATTCCTTTCCCCAAATCTCTCTTAGAGCTCCACTTGGTCTTGCTTGGCAACAACACCTTCAAGCCAACTTGGTCTTCAAACTGATATGGATCAGATTTCATAAGATTCTTGACTGTTCCAATAAAAACATTGCTAAACTGAACAGAAATCTATTTGGATGAGTCTTAGAAGGCATCAACTTGACCTCATGGTCATTAACTCCATAAGGGTGCATTCCTTTGGGCTCAAGAAGCAACTTGGGACTTTGACTCATCTGCTGTCCTCCTTGCTGCTCCTTCTGAGAATGAAGCTCCTGGACATTTTCAATCTCAGCTCCCGTTTTCACTTGTTGTCCACTGAATGATGGGAGAACAACCCTTCCACTAGCATTGAGCAACCTCATCTTGAGGTACTTGTGTTGGTGGTGTTGGACTTTTGAACATAACAATGCAAAACGAAATGCTTCCCTTTCAAGCAGTCTATACTGATTCTTTCTTCTAAAATAAGCATCCCTCTCATAGAGATATGAGCTTCTAAAAATGACATCACAAACATCTATTGGGATAACATCTACCAACACTTCATCCTTAAACTAAAGAGTAAGTCCAAAATACAACCTATGTTGCTTGGTCGGGTCATCTCTACCCCTTGCTTCAACCATCCTAATGTGTATGGATGAAGATAGTCCAAGAGTTTCAAACCAAGTTCACTAACCAACTTAGAGAAAATTAGATTTGATTGTGAACACAAATCAAATGTAGCATCTACTTTCTTACATCTTACTAGAATCTCTATATGAAAGAGTTGAGTGAGCTTCTCTCCATCATGAAAGCCATTAACAACCTTACAAACATCCTTGAAAATGATGGCACAAGACAGTCTTTCGTCTACATCTTAGCTGCACTCAACTCTATTATTGTATGCCCACACAACACATCTCTTCTATATGGCCATCTTTATCAGAATCTCTTACCTTTGGCTTTTGAACTAATAGTGGTAGTAGCATTCTAGTTGCTCTTAACTTTGATATTATATTTGTTCTTCTCACCACCAAGCTGCTGCTCTTCACCAGGCTCTTTTTCCTTGTAGGAAGAGCTTCCCTACTTATCCAACTCAATGTAATGGGCTTGGGTATAAGCCTCGTCAATATCTTGGGGTTTTGCAATAGGGACATGGCTTTGTAGGTGACTAAAGTTCTAAACAATTAACCTATGTATTTCATTGAGGCCTCATGATCCATACCAATTTGAACCGCTCTCTCCCTGAATTCACTTGTATATGCTTGGACGCTTTTCCTCTCCCTGAATTCACTTGTATATGCTTGGACACTTTTCCCTTGCCTTTGCCTCAAGTTTTGCCACTGCATCATCCTCTCCTCTTCATGGCATATAGGGTAAAATTGTTTTCTTATTAGGTTTTTGAAATCATCCCAGTTAGAGATAGGTGGCACTTTTTAAATCTCTAGTGAATGTGCATAGCTCTCATACAATGTGAGAGGATGCCTAGAAAACTTCAATCTCACAAAATAAATCTGCTGATGTGGAGGCATTTTGTGAAGGCTGAAGTAAACCTCCATTTGAGAGACCACTGATCAATCTTTTCTACACTAATCTCGCTATCATAGGGCTGTATATTGATCTTTGCCTCAGTTTTAAAAATGTCACAAATGAATACTTCCCTTGCTCTTGATTAAGTTTGTTGGGTTCTCTTTCTTCGTCAGGTTCCTTTCGAAACCCACTTTTGCTATCAAGTCTAGAATCATGGTTTCAAGCCTATCTAACTTTTGTTCAACACTACAACAACTTCTAACTTCCTAAGCTGAATTTCTCCATTATCTTCAATTCTCTTGTCATTTTAGCTGTCCTTAACTACTCTCTAGTACCAATTATGTGCCCAAAAGGTCACAAATCTCCACTCCCATTGGATTTGGTGGAGGGCATATTGCACGTCTATGGAACTCATTCTTTCTGTTAATGTTTGTAGCTTAGGGAGATATTTTTCTCCTAAGTAAAAATAATTAAGATAATAAATAATTATCAAGGCAGGTCGGCCTTGTTAATTAATGATATTTTATATTTGTTATTTAATCAAAGAGGCCGACCTAGATGAAAGGTTGCCTAGTTTGATATATATACAAGGTGGTGTTCTTCCATTCAAATCATTAAGTTCAATTCATTCCAGATCGGCATTCTTCAGCAGTTCGCCTTCCCTTGCAGCAGATCCATTCTCAAAGAGAAGTGTTACCATTCATGGAGGAGTGTCTCCATTCATTGTATATACTCAGCCTTGTGCAAGGCCTGATTGTAAGCAGTATTCTGCAATTTTATATGATATATATGAGAGATTATTTGCTGGGTTTTTCTCCCTCGAGTAGGAGGGTTTTCCCAGGGTAAACTGCTGTGTTTATTGTTCATGTTCTGTGTTTCTGCTTATTTCATTTCTGATCCTAAAACTAACACTTTTGAAGTTATATTTATGAGTCTTTCTAAATCCGTCTATCAATGTGTCGTGTGTACAAGTTGAGTGTCATGGTTATACCCTTGATGGCTGTCCTTTGTGTAGTGGAAAGATGTTATTCTTAACATTGTGCCGGTCTGTCTATTGAAGTTGTGTCTAAAAATGAGGAAAAAGAAGCCATGATCCAAGGTGTTTTTGTCTAAACAATGAATTTTGTCTAAGTATTGAAGAAAATGTCAATCTCTTGGGCATGAGCTTTAGGGCATTTTGTCATATTAACTTCCAAGGAAGAGTGGTCTTGGAGTGGCTAATCCCATAGATAAGTGCACTTGATATGCTTGAGTAATGTTTGAATGACAAAGACTAAGGGAGGGTGCATCTAGCATGATCAAGCCCATCTTTTCATGGCAATAAATGTTAAAGAGCACATCTCGGGTATTTGGTAGTATTTAGGTGGCAATAATCCATGGAGGCTGCACAAAGCTTGTGGAAGCCAATGTTTAAGTGGTCAAGAGACTCAAGACAAAGTAAAGACACACTTGGTATTTGTAAACCCATCCTTAAGTAGTCATATCCCTTGAGAAGTGTGGCATACAGGTTTGAAGACAAATTTCAATGACTATAACTCTATAGAAGGGTGCTTGGCCAGGGGCAACCAGTGATCAAGTGGTTGAAGTAGTCAAGGAGTGTGCCAATAGGTTTTAGGCCATGTTGATTTTTAACAACCAAGTGCGGGTGTGCTCAGCAGTATCTAGCCAGTATTTGATTGGTAAAGGTCTTTATGTACCATGCTTTGAAGTTGAAGTCCAAGATTTGATTAGTAGAGTTGTGCAAAGGCACACCTAATGTGTTATTGACAATACTTGATTGGTTGGGGGTTAATGATGAGTGCTCCCTTCTTTGTAATCAGCAAGACAAGGTTCGTCCAAATCATTCTACACGAGCAGTAGAAATAAAGCCATAGTACATATTGTTGAGCACACTTCCCTTGGGTTTAAGTCATGTTCTAAGTGGTAACAACCTATGGGGAGTGCACTGAGCAGGATGTAGCCTGTTTTTGAATGATAAAGGTCTTCATGGACTGTGCTTTCAAGTTGAGGTCCAAATTTTGAGTGGCAGAATCATACCAAAGGCATACCTAACATGTTATTGCAGGTCAGAAGTTTATTTCATTTATTTTACTTCTACAAAACCCCTCGTAAAATGTTGCACTTAGTATTAGTATTTGTATATTTTGTCTATAGCTTAGTGTCTAGGTTTTGTTTATTTCTCAAGGATTTTCTCTTGTAATTTGAAGAGGGTTTACCTCACATATTGTTTCGGTTTGAGTTGTCTTGCAAAAGACAAATTAAAACACTAGTACAGCATAAACTGAAACTAATCAACAACAAATGATATTTCCCAAAACCAAAGGCTATATGGACCTTCTGTGATACCACTTGATCCATAAAACAAGGCAGCTATGCTATACACTACTCATCATTAACGGATACTACAACACAAACTCTACAATAATCTTAATGCATTGTTTCCCTACCTCAAATGGATACCATAACAGCCTAAGCATGTTCATTGCACTTCAAGAAATGAAAGAAAAATATGAATAAGAGTGTCAGATGCTTACACACAATTGGAACACAATATACATCTATAGAAACACTCAAAAGGGAGGAAAAATCCAAAAGAGTGAGCATGTACGGTAATTATAACTAGTCTGTAGACATGTAGCTTGTTCATGAAGCTGTCAAGGTTGATTGGTCAGTGTACAAGTTAGTTGTACTGTAATTACTAATTAGAGCTGACCTAGCTGACTTGCAGATCAACTGTAAAGCAGTCAGAGCCAACTAGGCTATATGGACCATGGAGAAGGCTGTACTTGTACATGCCCTGACAAGGCCATTCAAGCCATACAACTACTAGCACACAATTCAAGTTGAAACAAACAAAATGCACAATTTTTGAGGCAACTAAAAGGTCTTTAAAAGGAACAAAGTTTGAGGTGATAGAATAATTTTTAAAGTTGTCAGCTTATATGGTTTTACTTTTAAGTTTTAACAACCATTTCAAAATTCATTGCCTTGAGCATTGCTAAATAGCTGTGCACATCTAGAAAGTAATAATCTGCAAATGTTAAGGTAGAAGATTTGGTTGGCAATGGAATTTGATCAAGGGGTCTATTCGATAAGAAATTAGGCCAACAATGGAAATTTAGCTAGACCTGTTGTATTGACGTCTCAGAATCCCTATTGGATTACCATTTGTGACAAAGCAGCAACTGCTTTGGAGAGTCCCTTGCCAGTCACCTCCAAAGTTATTGAGTGTCAACAAAGATGAGGCAACTAAAAGGTCTTTAAAAGGAACAAAGTTTGAGGTGATAGAATAATTTTTGAAGTTGTCGGCTTATATGGTTTTACTTTTAACAACTATTTCAAAATTCATTGCCTTGAGCATTGCTAAATAGCTGTGCACATCTAGAAAGTAATAATCTGCAAATGTTAAGGTAGAAGATTTGGTTGGCAATGGAATTTGATCAAGGGGTCTATTCGATAATAAATTAGGCCAACAATGGAGATTTAGCTAGAACTGTTGTATTGACGTCTTGGAATCACTATTGGATTACCATTTGTGACAAAGCAGCAACTGCTTTGGAGAGGCTCTTGCCAGTCACCTCCAAAGTTATTGAGTGTCAACAAGGATGGCAATAGGTCTAGGGGCACTAGATGGGGGTACTAAAATGACACCATTTAGATTTGTAAAGTCTGGATCAACATTTTGTAGTGTGTTCGCTTGCAAGTGTTAAAAGATCTTGTTGAGTAAAGCAAAAGTTATATCAATTTTGTTGACCAAATTCAATTATGATTAGTGTTTACCATAATTAAATTGCGGTTAGTTTAGGCTGTTGGGTGGTTGGTGATGGTTATTAGATCCTCTCTACCCTTTGTCCTTCTTTAATCTATAAATGGCCTTGGCTTATGTGGTGTAGTCTCTTTAGCCTATATTTTGATGTACTTTGCTATGCTATGATACAATTAATGTTGCTTGTGATGAGCACACAGTTATATGACGCGCGGAGGGGCGGCGGCGGCGGCGGCGGCGGGGGGCGCAGAGGGGAGAGGTTGAATCAATATAACTCAACTTTTACCAATTTAAAATGTTACCAATCACAATAACACCATTCACTCAACATCAATAATTATGTACATGAGAACACAGTGTAATATCCCCTTTTCAGTAGCCACCCAGAGATCATTTAGCCTTTATTTATTCCCAAAGGCTAAAAGGAGAAATAAGGGAATAATAATTAAATTAATTATTTGTTAAGTTATCTCAATAAATTAAAATCATAAGATAGCTTTATATTAATTAATTTAATAAAGTGACTAAAATAAAATAATATATCATAAAGTCACTTTGGGGAATAAAATAATAATATTTCTAGAAGCTTCTTGGAAGTCATTGAGAAATCTTTATAAGGGGCTAAGAGCTTGGCATTTGGGCATGTCTTGGATTATACTTCTCATACCAGATTGGTAGAAGCTTGAATGCTTGCTTGTCTGAGGGTTTGAAGACTCTAGGACATAGTTTACATACTCAGAATCAGAGAGTACTCGGCAAGCCCAAAATTATTGACTTGGCAAATACTCGACAAATTCTCGGCAAATATTCAACAACTTAAAAAGTAGCAAAATTTCTTATAAAAAAAATATAATAATTATTAACTATTAATTATAATAATTTTATATATGTATTTAATAGTTTTTTTAAAGAATATAATATATAATATTAATAATATAATTATATTATTTATAATTTATTTTTTATTATATAAAATATATATTATATATTAATTATGCTAATATATAATGTCAAAACCTAAATGTGCTCATTATTAGGATTTTGGTTGTAATTTTCATTTTAATAAACATACTCTAAAACCCTCGTTGAAACCTTACTTTCAAGCTGTAGCTTGCCAAATTGGAGAAGTGAAAGGTCAATACCAATGATGAAGAGTTTGGAGGAGTAGAAAGCAATAGAGGCGGGGAAAGCAAGCGAAAAACAGACGAAATCACGCTAGAAATGTGGAAAAAAATGTAGAAAATGTGAAAAAAAAAATGCAAAAAAAGCGCATGAAAACCTTGAAATATCTGCTCGAAACTACTGTAGCATTTGGCGAGTAAAGGCAAAAAAAATCATTAAAAATTGGTGATCAAAACTACTGTAGCATTTGGCGAGTAAAGGCAAAAAAAATCATTTTGCTTAGAATCTGACGATTAATCGCCCACTCAGAGATTAATCGGCGATTATGTAAACTATGCTCTAGGATACCAGGTTCGGTTGTGAAAGATCAACCCTAGCTAGAGATTGTTGAGGAATCCATCTAGGGTTTCTATAGGTGCTTCATTGCAGGTTGAACAAGGGTATCTGAATCATTGCAATAGCTGTTTTATTATTGCAAGGATTTGAATAAGTGCAATAGTTGATGTATTATTGCATTTCTGAGTTGATTTAATGCAATAGCTGGTTTATTATTGCATTCTATTGAGGTATTTGGCTATCTAGATAAAGTTTATTATTTAGACTTTAAAAGGTATTTTCATAATGTGGAGCAATTTTAAATAATATTGAAAAGGGCAAAAGTAATCTTTTGGAGAAATAAATATACTTTGCGGAAATGTTATTCCTTTGAAGAATAAACGAGTGAGGCGATTCTAAATATCTTAGAAGGTGAGACTTTGAGAATACATCTGTTGGGAATATTATTTTTGGGCCATG
>VDFB02126568.1:23542-52169 GCA_007258455.2 Sequoia sempervirens
TCTAGTTCCAAGGAATTTATTGGAGATTGTCCTTTTTGACCACTTTCTAATTTGGTTGTTTATTGAATGGAAAATGGTGGGCCCAAGGTGCCTAAGATGTTCTTCTTGAACACATCATTGTTGAATCATTAGCTCGTGATGGCATGTCTTGTGCATATGGAATCTTGAACCTTGCTTGGCCCCCAAGGTTGGTTGGATTCAATGGCAAAATGATGCAATCAAATACAACTCATTTCCTCTAGATCTATAGGTGCTAGCTAACCTTTTCACCATTGGTTATACAAGGCCACCACATTAGAGCTCTACAACACCATTGCCAAGCTAGAAACTCTACCTTTCTCCTTATAGTTGCATGTTGCTTGGCTTTGGTAGTAGAAGTAGATTGTTGGTATGCACACAACTCGAGGTGCCTAGTTGAAAGCTTCACCTTCATTAGCTCAAAATTGGGGACAATTTTTTCAAAGAATTCATTCAATCCCATTGAGTTTTCCAACCCTCTCAAAAGATCAAGCACATCAAAGAAGGGTACCTCTGCCATTCATCAAGCTTTTGTTCACCATTACCAATAGGTTTTCCAAGCTCAAGCCGTCTCCCTAGTTGTGGCACAAGCTCTTCATCAATGTGTGAGCATTGTTCCCACTATGCTTTTTGCTTCTCAATGAACCTTCTATGATCAACACCTATCCTTTGTGGATATTCGAGACGTGGTTTTCTCCATGGCCAATGACAAAGCCCTAGGCTATGATGGGTTCACTTGTGAATTCTATTAAACACTATGGGACACAATTGGCCTTGACCTTTTATAGGTCTATAATGAATCCTATACTACTAGCTCCTTGGGAGGCATCATAAACAAAGGGAATATCAAATTCAAACCTAAGGCTAGTGATTTGGAAGAGATTGGCAATACGTGGCCAAGTATGTTTTTGAATACTAAATACAAGATCATAGCCAAAGCTCTTTTGCTCCACATTCACATTTTCAACTTTCATCCAATGAAAGCAAGCATGCTTTATCAAAGGCCTCTATATTCTTCATAATATTGTTATTGTTTGGGAAGGTATGGAATGGGGTGAACGCTTTTAACAATGGGCTCGCTTTATCAAAATTGATTTTGCAAAAGTTTATGACCTTATTGAATGGCCTTTCATTCTAACCATGCTTCAAGCATTGGGTTTCAGTCTAAATTTCATAGGTTCAATTCAAATGTTTTTTGCATATGCCTTTACCTATTGGCCCACAGTTGTCGTTGCACCAAAAGATTGACCTGTTAATGCCTGATACAACTACCAGAGTTAACGGATCCACGAGAGGCGGTTAGTCCATGTCACGAATCTCGAGGGGAGCACTGACCATCTGCCAACAAACTCCCCCTCAGCATTACCTGAGGGGATTCAAACCCGACACCTTTGGCTCTGATACCAATTGTTGGCCCACAGTTGTTGCACCAAAATATCGACCTATTAATGCTTGATACAACTACCAGAGTTAATAGATCTACAAGAGGCGGTTAGTCCATGTCACGAATCCCGAGGGGAGCGCTGACCATCTACCAACATTACCTACCTTACTATCAATGGGTAGCAATCCTCCTCATTTGGGATTTTTCACTCCATCAGGGAAAGTTACCTTTTGGCACCAACGTTGTATGTTTTGGCAATAGAAGGTTTGGCTACCTATTAGCCAACTCTATCTCTCAATGAAGTGTCAAGGGTATTTCTCTTCCTAACTCTTCCTCCCAACTTGTTAATGGTCATTATGTTGATCATTCCTTCCTCATTCTTCTCAAGGATCTGGATAATGTCAATAATGCTTTTAAGTGTCAATACATGTTGGCATGCTTTTGATTTTGGCATCTAATGGAAGAAAACTTAGTTATTGCCAATCTTTTCTCCCCATACTAGCTTGGCTTGAAAATTATGGCTAGAAATGGGTTGATCATAGGGAGATCTTTCACTTTCTTGGCATCCATTTTGTTGTCCAATCTTCCCCTATTGACTTGTGGCAAGTTGTTTTTTCTCACATTGCAAAGACGTATTATTGGATTGTCAAACCCCTTTCCTTTACGTGGAAATTTTAGATTTGCTCTAAAGTGCTCATTGCTACCTATGTCCACCATTCATCTTGTTGGGTCCCTTCCAAAGCCTCTTACCATAAGGTAGAGTGACTCAAGAGTTTATTCTAGGCCTTGATGAAGCATAACATAGGTATTCACTAAGTCGCCTAGGAATTGTGTTGCCTCCCATAAGATTCTAGTAGCCTTGGATTTATTGATACTTACATTTTGCCAAGTTGGCCATCCATGCCTTAGAGGGCCAAGAAGCTTGAAAATTTCTCTATCATTGCATAGCTTTTGGTACACCCTTTGGTCATAGTTTGTGGCATGGTCTAGGCTTTCAAACCACTTTCATTATGAAGGAGCCATTATAAATACAAGGCACCTTTGTTGCCAAGAGAATTTGGCATGCCTGAGAGGTTATCAAGTTGTGGCTCATCTAGAATGGGAATGGCTTCAAAACTAGGTTATCTATCAATTAGCATTTCTTATGGTGTCTCTTGTGATCACTTGCTAGGATCAAACTTGTGTTAAAGTTTCCTAGATCAATGTCTTAAGGCTCTATAAACATGGGATTTGCACCATTTTTTTTATCTTTTCTCCAAGAATACTAGGACTTGGTTTTCTTCGTTAGATTTCAAATTCTTGGTGATCAAGATTTGGATTCTTATCAAACTATCTCAAACATAGTTCCCGTGAAATGGTTCACAAGGTGGGAATCCACTACATCAAACCATGGTGGAAGAATTGGAAGTGGTTTCCAAATACTCCTTTTAGGAGTTACAAACCTTGCCAAGGTTATTCATGGCTTTCCCCTCACCTACTTATTGTAACCAAGCTTAATACGAAGTGGAATATTTAGTCTTGTACCTCCCACTAAAGATGTGGGTTTCAAATAGTTTGGGATGCTCTAATTGAACCCAAACTAGCTCACTTCCCCCAATGTCTTCTCTATCATGATCCCGAATGGTATCTCAACTAGCTCACTCCGGTGTGTGAATGACAAATTATCCTTTTGTGGCCATTTGGAAACCATCAAATATCTCTCTTGGTTCTATCCATGGGCTTAGGTCATCTAACATTGGATTCATGAATTCTTTAAGTCATTCCTCATTAAGCCCTTTTCATGTCATGATATTTCTAGACGATTGAGTTAGTAAGATAAAAATAAATAGTAATGTTAATATGTAGTTAAGTCCCTGACTGTTGGGTGGTTGTACTTGGTAGTTGTTGACGATTGGTGTCAACCAATGAGTTAGTTGGCTATATATTGTATGTTTGCACTTATAATAGGGGACTGCACCCATTATGTATTATGTACTTATTTCCTATTCGATGAATGAAGAATACAATACATATATTTTGTGCATTGTCTGAGTAATTAATATGTTTTATTACTAATATATTTTCATTTTCTTTGTATTAATGAGTCAAGTAGCCCTAAAGAGTAAACATTTGGCGTCATTACTGATATGAACCCTAATGATACACAACACGGATGAGAATCATGGTGTTGTAATGGGTCAGTCAGTTGAAGAACCTGTACAAGCAAACAAAGAAAAAGAAGATGCGTTGACAGAAGACTTGATAAACTTGTGGGACATTTTGCTAAAGGAATATGTACGGAGGGAAACTTGGGAGAGAGGTCCCTCAAGTTGCCATCTGGGACAATCTAACTGTCAACCCAGAGGTGGAGCGTCTTCTCGATAGACTATTGATACTAATTGCACGTCCCTACATCATACTACAATATCTTCGAGCTAAGAAAGACAAGGAACAACAAAGACAACATATACTACAATGATATGAAGAATGAAACAAAAGGGAAGAAGAAGAGTGTGACACTGACTGATGATGTATGTCGAGGAATTAATGCCTTTAACCTTAAATAAAACTAGGAAATTAATAAAAAGCGGTCAAGAATCAATTGACGAAAAAATAAAGCACTGAGAATAAAAGAACAAAGAGAACGATGACAATGGTTGAGGGTCAAAGTCGAAGAAGGCGAAAAGTTTTTGAGGGAAAGCCCGAGCCCACCCAGAAGAAGTGAAGTGCAACTAGAAGTCGTAGTTGAGAGAGAAAGAGAACTATTGAGACATGAGAATGTACAAAGGGAGCATGGGTAGAGATAGCTTGAAATTTACCACTTCTTGATGAAGCATACACTAATCTTGTCGACTAAAACAAGGAACCATCTGTACCATCAGTGTTGGACGAAGAGGAAAGTGAAGAGAACACTACTAAAGAATCATACAAACCATCACCCCAAGAAGCATCTCGAGTGAAATAAAAGGTTCGTCATCAGGTGAAGAGGAAGGCAAGGAGGGAACTACCAACCTGATCGACCAAGAACAATCTATACCAAGAAAATCGATCGAAGGAGAAGGCTAAAGAAAATATATTGATGGTTTGACAGAGACTATATGCCAAATTGAAAACTAGACATTGACGAGAGAAGTGTGATGGAACCCCTAAATTTTTTTGTGTTCCACTGATATTTGTGCAAAATTTGGTTGTCGTGATCTGGGCATGACTTGGGCCTTAGGGTTTCCGTTGTTATCATGCTGTAAGGTTTATGTATGCCTTAAGCCCTCTAAAAACCCTATCCCTTTGCAAGTGTTCTATTTCATTGTTGACTGGTGTTTACCTATTCCCAGTCTCTTAAGTCACGGCTTGAGCCATTAAATCCATTTACTTACCGACCCCTTGATCCTAGTATCCCCAATTGTCACCCATTGATTTATTATAAATATTGCTTCATACTATGCGGGTTCAAAATCTTTTATTATTTTCCCTTGTCCCTAAGTCTAGGTTTTAATATTTTGGCATTGGTATGATGTTTGGGTCTTAATTTTATGTCCCTATCGCTCATCTACCTAGTCGGGTCCCTCTTTTAAGTCACTAACTCTCGCACGTGTAGTTTTAAGTTTTTATGTAGGTCGTCAGATTTGTATGATTTAATCCTAACCGCTCCCCACGCCCCCGTTTGATTTTAATATTCATTAAAATATTCGGGTGGGCTGGTGGGCGAGCGTCACATGTCTCATTTGTCAGAGGGGCCCATCATCTTTCAAAGGAAATGAATAGTAGGTTTTAAGAGACCGACGGTTGAGATGAAACAGTCTGGGTCAATCCTGACCATTCCCCGCCAGCCTGCGAGGGACCCACCTTCATCTCTTGTCCCTCAAATAGTGAAAAATGAAATATTTCAGAAATATTTTGGCATTAGGTTGGGAGACATTAATGAACATGCTACTAAAGGGATCTTTTAACCACATGTTTTAAATGTGGACGAGATGTTTTAATCTAAGTTGTTTGTCAAGTCTAGATGTTAGGTACCCAGGAAGAAGGCTTGAGAAGTAAAGTGCACACAAGTTGAAGGCACCGGATTTAATTTGAGCTGCTCCCCGTGACCTTGTTGCTATAAGTTGTACACAGGTTAAACCCAACAGGGGAGCAGGGAGGCCAACACGTGGATATTTTCAATGCTTGTGGAAATGGTGTAGCCTGCGTGGTGACTTGTAGGCAAATCCACATGGCAGGTTCTGGTTGGTCGATAGAGATTGGGGTCTATAGTCGTATTTTTCAAACTTCTTTGATTGGATCTTGTACATTCATCAAGCCATCTCATTGCATGATCGATGACTAAAATTCAAAGTTCAAGATTGAAGGCAAATGAGTCGTTATGGTTCACATGAGCGAACAGTAATGGCAGATATGACGTCGAACTACCAAATTGATCCACCATAAAGCTAGAAAATCTTGCTTTAAAACATAATTGTAGATTGTTAAAGCATCCAACACGTCTAAGGAGTTCTTGTGATTTTCAAGCCCGTTCAATGACCAGAATTAGGGTTCTCAAAGCAACTATAAACTAGTAAGTGAAATCGATACTCTACCTTGTAATTGTCTTAAAATTTGCTAAGGAAGGTGCTTGCTCTATCATTTTGTCAATAGGGTTTTCTGGTTTGTTGCTTTTATTTTAAGGTTTGACATTCAATTCAAACGAATTAAGCTTGTTTAGTCTTGCTATTTCTTTGCGTCAAACCCTTGCCTTAGCTGTAAGCTTATATTTTCTCTAAAGTAAACCCTAGTTTGTGCAAACCCTATAATCATGGCACCTAAAGTGAAAATGTCTGTCAAAAGAACAACCCTCTGGGTTGAAACCTCCAGTTAGACCTTTGGTTCAAGATTTGAATGACTAGTTGAAACCCTCCACCTCTAAGAAACCCAAGGGTCATGCATTGTTCCAAGGCACACAAATTATAGAAGGGCTTATTGACAAACAATGCACTATCAAAGACACCACATTACCATACATTGGATGGGTACAATATAACTGCTGGTTTGGTAACCGAAACTGTGGCATCCTTGTTGGAAACCCCTAGATATTGGACATGGGGAAGGTAGTAGTGCCAAATGTGTATATGGATGTTGACTTCCTAAAGGAAATGGCAACAAATTACGATCCAGTTACAAGAATTACAAGGACATATGATGGAATTGAAATGGTTAAGGTTACCAGACAAGAGATTGTTGAGGTCTTCAAATTGACTGAGTGGATGAAAATTGATGAGAAGGAACTCAGGGCAGAATATGAGAGGGTGAGACATATCTTCAAAATTTCAGTGTTGCAGCACTATTTGGCATATGTTAAAGGTCAAGGAAAGATTGTTCTAGGCCCATCTAATAAGGAGCCATACCACATCAACTATTTTGTCTCTTATTTTTAGAGGACATTCTATTCCTTGTGCCAAATCATAGGTTATGACCCAACTACAAGCATGCCCATGGCCGAGATGTATGTGGCTGCACACATCCAACACCCTACATGTTGCACACTCTATGATTATGGAGGATACTTGGTAGAGAAGATTCATGAGGGCTTGGTTAAATTGAAAAATTGTGAATTGGGGGATAGATTCTATTGGTATTCATTATTCATGCACATGTTTTTGTTCAAGGGAACTACATACTTTAAGAAAGATATGATATTGGACAAAAACGGAAGGAGATACGGATCTACTTGTCCAATGTTGGACCACAATTCTTAACAAGAATGATAGAAAATCCAGTTACGTGGTGTTTGAATTTTTTTTTGCTTCTAAGCTAAGGAGAATTTTGATTCTAAATATGCTTAGAATCCCTGCCACTCTACATGATTTTTTGAGGCCTAAGGATAGGAGGCCAAATTTGAATATTGACCACAATTGGGGAGATGTTATCCCTTATCCTAGCTACATGATTCTGAGAGTATATGTAACAAGGGTTGCACCTCACATTTTTCCAAGAGATGTGCCATTGAGAGTGGGCTTCTTAGAAGTAATGTGGCAATTAGGAGATGTTGAAGACAACCATTTGAAAGATTAGGGTAAGGGAACGTTTTTCCCTACATACACTACTTTTTCTTATTTTTTATGAAGGGAGGATGGAGGAAGCTAGCTGATGTACTTAAACCTTTTGGAATGAAAAGAGTAAGAGTAAGAAACCATGATCCAGAGGGATTCATGGCATGATTCAAAGCCAGAATCAGAAGTTCCAAGTTTGTTCATAATTTTTATTTTCCAAAGGATGTGATAAGGAACATTTTTGATTTTCAGAAACAAGATGACCGAAAGATGAATTGGATTGCCTTTAATAAATTGGAGAGGAAACTGCAATCTAAGGACCCTCAATTCCTAGCTCTAGCAAACATAAAAGATGAAATGCAAAGAATTGAGTATGTATTCCAATTGAGTAGGTGGTTGGACAATTAAAAGGATAGAGATTGGTTTAGTACAAGGGGAAAGCTATTGCAGTAGAGGAACAAGGTGAGGGCGAAAACCCTGTGATGGAAGAAAGACCAGCCTCTCGGCCCCCAAAGAAAGTGATTTTCTTCAAAAGGAGGAAGGAAATAGTGAAAGAGAATGAAACAATCACTGCTTATTCTCAACAAGAGGAACAAAGAGTCCCCTCACCGGTAGATCAAATTCCACCACCATCTCCTCCTAGGTCAACTGGTCCTGCAATTATTGATATTGATTCACCACCTAGACATTCATCACCATCAAGGCAACCACCTCCTAAGAGACAAAAGGTTGAGTCAAGTGGCCTAGTGGATTATGATGAAGATTCTAATGATGAGATTTTGGTCACTGAAGAGGAAATGCAACAAGGTATGCCTTCTCCCCCTAGGGAGATTGTACGCTAGCAATTGGGCCTAAGGTTGAGCAAGGAAGACCTCTCGGGCATGAATAACAGAGATGATGTCCGAGAGGAGGCATGTAAACAATTCATGGATGATGACTCATTTGTCAAGTCCTCGTCCTTCTTAGAATTTTCTTGGGGAGCAAAGAAGGATGAATATATTAATAACATTGCAAAGAAAAGAAGCCTCCATCTAGAGCTTCCTAATCAAGTCATTCAAGCTCAAGTAATGAAAGAAATGAAAGAAAGCTTCCAAGGCATAACTACACAGGAAGGAAGAGAATTAGTGAGAAAAAGTGGTATTCTCCTCCTTCCAGAGTGGGACCTAGCCTCTGCAATAGCCTTTGACATAGTGAAGAGGTATGACAGGCCTCTATACATTTCTGAGGAGGAAGGTACAATTGCATTGCAAGGATTAGCCTTCAGTGAACAGTGGGATACTTTGGCAATCTAGGCTCTAGCCCCAAATACTAAAAAGCAAGAAGTTGTAGAACCTGCTGTAGACTACAAAGGAGGCTTGATCATAAAGAGGGTATTTGATACCTCTGCTATTGAATCTTCCACTATGTCGGTAAATGTAGCACAATTCGCAAAGGCAATAGTTGAATCAGTGACAATAGAAAAAGAAAAAAATGGAAAGATGTATAATGACTTATTGATTCAATATGGCAAGGGCCAACAATAAATAATGGAATTGTAAATTGAAATGGCATTGTTGAAGAAGGTACAAAATATGCAATCCAGTGGACCAATTCAAACATATTATGCTTCTCCTACCTCACCACAAGCACAAACACCTCCTACCCCTTACATAGATGTTTCAATGGAAATTGTGCCATATAATATGGGAAATGTGCCCATATTAGTTGAGGAACCAACCACATCAGGTACACAATAGGCAGAGAAAATTAGCAAAGAAGAATTGCTTCAAAAATTGAAAGCATATGATGAAAAGTGCAATCAGCATGATAGGATGATTTTTGTTAGCAATTTAAAGGTTGTAACATGAGTGCTAGAGCATCTCAACAGGGGAATTGGCAAGAGATTAATTAGCATCCATGCTAATTATTCTTCCATGGTTGATGCTATAAGGAGTTTTGATAGAGACAAAGAAGTGGTCATACCACTTATTAAAAAATGGATTTGTAGATTACAAGATTTCAGGTTAATGGTTGTAGGATCCAAGCATGATGTGAAGAATTCTGAAAACATCCAACCAACCCTTAGATAGGAAAATGGAATGCAGGAATTCCAAGGGAGAATTGAGCCTTTGGAGGCTAAGATAAGCAAATTGGTCAAAGGGTTTAATGAGATGAATCTTGGTCTCCTTCCTGACATCTTGAGGGAGTATGGTGAAATCAAATCTTTGAAGGACTGGAGAAGGAAAGAAAATGATGTAATTGCAAAGCAAGCAACCTTGATCTGTGAAGGAAATGATATGAGAATGTTGAAAGACAACATGGACATGCTCACTCAAGATGGGATTTCTCTGGAAGAATTTGATAAGGAAGCCACCAGGTTGTTACCAAGTATGCTCCTTATAGAACAAAGGATGATAGTGTTATAACATTCAGTTGGCCCATAAAGGAAGAATTTCAAGCATGGAAGGATAAGTACCTTGATGTATTGGAGGATTGAGCTACTGCTATGGGATGGTCAACACAATTTTGGTCTTTTGGTTTGCAATAATGGTGAATAACGGTTCAGAGAAAAACAATACATGGCCTAGAACTAGTATAGATTAGGCCTTTGATAATTTAAGGATAAAATATTGTTTTCTCCCCAATTTGAAATTGTTGATAAGGGTGCAGACGTAGAGGTAACTTTGTCCTCTTTCTCTTTCTTCACTTTATGCTTTTCTTTCATTCAAGCTTGGTGTACATGGATAAAATTTTGAAAGCATGTGGGTGTAATGCTACAACAAAGAAAGGTACCTTTTGGAAGGCGGGACAAGATCTTCATCAACAAATGTAAATGGTTTTTGTCCCATGTGATATTTCCCTCCATTTGAATTACAAATGTAACTGCATTGGGGAATATCTATTGTATCGGTCCAATGAAAGTAGGACATGTGTACATTCTAGCCCAAAGCTTATTTGCTCCTTCATTTCTATAAGAAGGAATTCACAACAAGATGTACAGGTTGGTTGTTGATTGAACACAAAAAAAATTGTAATGAGAATACAAAGAACATTTTAGAGTTTTGTCTTGGGTTTTGAGTCTTGTCAATATGCATATGTAATTTTGATAACAATACTTGCAATTGAATAGAAAATGGTGTAAATTCAAAGCCATTTCTCTCCTGGTGTATTCATTTCATGAATTATTAATAGAATGATCAATGGTTGTTCGATTAGTCTTCATTGATTTCCAATGAATGTGTGGTTTTGTCCTTGTTTTTAATTCAAAGAATTAATGAAATTGTTTGGATGAAGCTATAGATTCATGTAATTCAAGTACAAAGATCTCTATAAGAAGTTATGGTTTGAGATACAATGTTGTGATGTTGTAATGTAGTATTATCAAAGCTTTATGTTGTTGTGTATTAATTTTTTCAAGTTATATCTGTGTTGATATTGACTCCTTTCCTAGGTTAAGGCGCCGCTCTGAGTTGTGTATTCATAATATATCTTCTTGGTCATTCAATAGAAAATCAAATTCATAAGCAAATTTTCAAATGAACTACAATTGTTATTATTTCATGTTAAGTTCTTTCATTCTCATGCTCTAAATGTTGATTTTTGCAAATTAGGAGCAACCAGTTTCTAGAAATATTCCATTTATTGAGTCATTATATGAGAATTTCTTTATTGTTTGCAATGTATCTGGTTATTGAGCGTATGAGTTTTTAGGTACATTGTGGGATCACCCTCCTAGGTCTTGCGAAGCCCAAAGTGCAAGAGGAAAGCATTGTTGCTTTCACTCGTTTGTTGGCGAATCCCTTTAGGTTGCTAAGGATTGGAATTGGCAATTCCATAGACTTCCTTGAAGACCAGTTTGGTTCTTAAAAAACCACCAACAGATTGGCGAATCTATTGGGGAAATTTGTGAAAATATTCATGTCCCAGTATGCTTTGTCCAAGCATTGCAATTAGTCATATACATTCATAAGATGGTGTAAATTTTTGCAAATATTTGTCAAATCTTGCTAAAGCTTGTTGAATACTCCTGCCATTTATCATTTTGAAGGTCATTTGCATAAATCCTATCAAGTTTTTGTGTGTCCTTTCAAATATTCCACTTAGAGTGTTGAGGGTTGGCTTAGGAGTTATTTGTGTTTGAAAATCCTTGTAATTCTTTGAAGGTCCGCATAAATCAAATCATTATTCACAATCCCCAATCATTTTGGGTGGTGAATCTGAAGTCTCTGCACCAGTGTGCATTATTTGAAGAAATTAAGAAGGCGTTGAAGAAGAAGAATTGCAAAAGAAAGATGAGGAATACCAGAGCTCACATGAAGAAGCATTCTAAAGAAAAGCTAGAAGGCGAGCTTCAAAAGACTCCCAAGCAAAAGGGTCAATGGTTACAGAAGGATTCAAACTCCAATCAATGGATTGTTGGAAAAACAAGGACAAACAACTAAGAGGGGGGGTGAATCAGTTGTCATAGAATATTTAAACTTTTCAAACTTTACTTAACTTAATCTCAGATCTAATGAATGAACAATAAACCATGAACAATCAACACATCAAAAGCACATAGAACACCAAGATTTTTACATGGAAACCCTGTTAGGGGAAAAACCACGGTGGATGTTAGTCCACAATATTATACCCTGTTAAAAGTATAATGAAAAATAATGGGAATGCACATGCATTAGGTACAATTCCTAGAGCTCACTACTCAAATACAAAAGGGCTCACTCCCAACATTACAAAGCAGATTAGGATTACTGAGAAAATAGCTTCTAGATTACAGTTCCAGTCAAGCACAAAAACACTCCTTCACACTCCGCTCAAAATTCTTCACACTCTGCTCTTCAATTGAATGAATAGATCAATAACTACTCTTATATATCTGCAACCTGGATTTACATCAACAACTTCGTTGGCCAAAAATATAAAACATATTTACAATGTTAGCCCCAAATTTACAAATAATTTTTCAATCTGAATCAAACACCATTGGCTAATATTATGATGTGACCTAAAACAATATCCTCGAGCATGCCAAACATTCAAATTTAAATCTCCAAGGATCCGCAACACGTTACAACCATCATGCTCGCCAAGAACATGAAAACCTGAACATACACGAGAAAAATCTTTGACCACGAGCACACCGATCAACGCAGACATACAAAAAGGATAGAGAATGATCTAGAAGCATCCACAAGCAACAACAAACAAAGAAGCATTCGCAACAACAAAAATTACCAGAATCACATAAACTTCAATCAGGAACATTGACAAAGACCATAAAAACACTATCAGAACAAAATTGATCATAACACGATCAAATTTTCACGTAGACCTCTGAAACTTCTGATAGATGAACTAGATACTCTCAACAATAAACTCTTTAGTCCACAACAATTGATCTTCAACGTATAGAACAAAACACCTTCTTGACCTACACTATTCCACTGACAACCTGCAACTCTTCCTTCAACAATTTTCTCAATATCCTCGACATATACAACCTTTAATACAACAATGCTAATAGTGTTGACATCAATGACAACCACATATCAACAACACAACCACAACATCCAACATGGATTCCACCTTAATGGGTCCAAAGTGACACAAATACAAGTCTACTCCACATCTTGTCCCTAAAAATCAAATTCCTTCAAGAAATTCTTGCAGTCATGAAAGCCAACAAAATTTGTTGGGGTTAGATTATGAGGATGAAGAAGATTGTATAAATAAGAATGTTGTGAATATCCCTAAGTCTAGACCTAGGTAGTCAAGAAGTAGAAGTAGAACCCACCGTAATAATGTTGATACTACCAATGTTGTTGTTGGAGACATTCTCCCTCCTACAACCAATGGATATTCACCTTTGCCACCTGATTTGTTAATTGGATCCAATGAAGATTCCCAAAACCTAATAAATATGGAAGAGACTTTTGGTTCATAAATCACTTTCCCAGATCCTAAAGAGGTTTTTGGAGATATTAGTGCTCTTAAAATAGAGGTTCAAATCTAGGCTGAGATAAGAAGAAATAAGGATAAGGAGAGAGGAGAAGATTAGGAATGCTATGAATGAAAGAGAGAGTCTGATAAGAAAATTGGAAAAGATGAGACTCATGAACTAGGCTAAACCAGAACCAATTACCAAAGGTATTGTTGTTTATGAAATTCTTGACAAGAAGATTTAGCTTGACCTTGTAAAAGATGACAATACCACTACTCGAACCAAGTCTGCAGTCACTAGTAATGTTGCTCCATACCTTCCTGAAAATGTGTCCAACACACCGGTTGATAAAGGTAAGTAGCCTATAAAGAATTTGGCTATCAATGAAAAATATACATCTGAAAAGCCTCCCTTACCCCCTAAATCAAAGTCTGCTATGGATCAATTAAGAAAGGAGAATGAGACTCTTAAAAAGGAATTAGAAAAGATGGAGATTATGGAAACTAATGTTGAGATGAAGAGAAAACTTGATTTCTTGAATACTTCATGGTTAGTAGAAGGTGTTGTAGCATCTAGTTCACAAGATCCTTCTCAATCCACAATGAAGCCTACACCCTTAGTTGATGGGAAGACCAAGATGGCTTACAACGTGAGAGAAAAAGACCCTCAAACCTTGAGGGATGCTTTTAAAATTTCTTTGCACATTGAAAGTAATAGAAGAGCTTCAGGTAAGGTGGGAAGAAGAGATGATGTTAACATTTTGAAGAATCCCAAGGATAGACAAGAAAAATCTTTTGGCTCAAATCACACTTATGATGAGAGATGGGATAATTTGATGAATACCCTCAAGGAAATCAAATATATTATGGCTAAAAGTGAAAAGTGGCTTGGAAATAATAAACAAATGTTTCAGAAGAATGAAAAGCCTCTAAGGATTCAAGATTACCCTTACAAAACCAACTGGCAGAATGGAAAGCTAGTCCCAAATAATTAGAAAGGTAAACAAGATTAGGTCACACTTGACCCTTTGCAAAAAAATTCTGCAAACTTCACTGATGAAACTCCTTGGTGCATGGTTTGCTAGTTGCCACATTCTCCTCACCAATGTGCAGTTGCACAATTGGTGGAAGTTGATGAAGATACACTCGAAGATTATGATCAGTCCCATAATGATGATGTTGAAATAAATGTAATCATGAGCAGGTTTGATTTTGTTGATAATGAATGCTCATTTGATGTGGAGTCTGATGAGCTTGATGTGGATGGCCAAAGGGAAAGAGCAAATGTATATCACCAACAAGCTATTTTTGGTGAAGAGAATGACAATGGCCATGAGGTGTGTGCATTGGAAACAACTAAAGATGATGTGTCTTTAAGGAGACCTTTAGAGTAAATTGCAAGGTTGATAGTAGCCTTGGCCACACAAGGAAGAGGTTCTTATCATCTGAGAAATAGAACGGTGGGTGGTGACCAAGGAAAGTCTACTAGCCTCTTCATCAAAGAGAAGAATGCAAAGGGAAAAGAACCAAAATTTGATAGTAAAGTGGATGGAGTCAAAGCTAGGGAAGCTGAGGGAGACAAGATTTGGGCAAAGAAGAATGAGAAACCAAAGGTTGATGGAGAAGTCAATCCTTTTGATGTGAAGGTGAAAGCACAAAAGAAAAATTTTGAGCTTGAGAAGAAGGGTGCCAAGCCTAAAGTTGAAACAAAAGGTGAGTAACAGAAGGAGAGCAACACTGAAAGAGGTATGGTTCCAATTGATCTACCTAAATATACCCATGTTGATATGTTTCAATTACTTTCACAAGTCAAAGTTTTTGTTCCTTTTCTTGAAATGATGAGAATTGATGAGAATAAACAAAAGGAAATAGCCCTTATCAATGGGGCTACTACAACCTGTAACGAATCAGTGGTGTCAACTCCACCCAAAGTGAGTGGGAAAGAGAGGAAAGAAAAGGAGGTTGAGGGAGCAATCATTAAAATCCCTCACATTTATCTAGGAAATTCAATAACTGCCTATCCTAGAAATATAGATCCATTTTTTGTAACTTTGATTGTAGATGGAAAATTATTGAAGAATTATATGATTGACTCAAGAGCATCTAATAATATTATGTCTGCTAAAATTATTGAGGCAAAGGGATTGAAAATTGATAGTACCCAGGGAAAATGCTATGTTATGGATCCTAGGGAAGTCCCTATGATTGGTGTAATAAATGAGCTCCCATATAGACTAGCTGCACTCCCATAGAAAAAAATTAGAATGAACGGTAGTGGTGGACATTCCACCAAATTATGGAATGTTGCTATCTAGAAAATGGAGTGCCTCCATGGGGGTTAGTATGCAATGTGATATTTCTTTTTCCACGTTCCCAATTTATGGCAAAGATGCCAAGATGGTTAGAGAATCAAAGGTACCACACATGATTGAACATGTCCCTGAAGATGATACAGTTCACTTTGATGACACTGACCTTAGTGATTTCAAGGTAGAAGAGTTACCAAGAGAAAGTGATAGGTAGCTTGCACCTATTGAAAAGAAAATGACCAAATTATCTAGTAACAATGATCTTTGGACAATGTATTTTGATGGTGCAAGTTCCAAAGAAGGATTGGGTGCAGGAATATTATTAGCTTCACCCAGAGGCAAAACATTCAAATTTTCTTTCACTTATTCATTTTTTGTACAAACAATGTGGCAGAGTATGAGGCCTTGCTACTAGGGTTGAGGCTAGCTAAAAAACATGGGATAAAGAAGTTGAAAGTGATTGGTGATTCATACTCGGTAATATCCCAAGTTAGATCCAAATATGCATCTAAGAATAAGATATTGAAGCAATACAAGAATGTTGTTTGGGATTCCATTGAGTAGTTTGATGCATTTGGAATAGATTGGATGGAGAGAGGCCAAAATAGAGTGGCATATTTGCTAGCAAACATTGCACTTAGGCCTAATGACATAAATTTTGTTGGTATCTCTAAGGTTGAGGTACAAACAAGGCCTTCAGTCCTTGACAATATACACAATTGGAAATTATTCAATGATGATGAAGACATCTTGAGATTTTTGAAATGTATAGACAAATATGACAGTCAAAGATTGATTTTGGAGCCTTTGTTGAAATAGTGGATGGAAAGGACACTCTTTGGTAATGAGGTCATCTAGTTGAAGAAAAATAAGATTCCTAAGGGCCTTGTGGCCTTAGAGATTTTTTGACAACCAAGACAAATCAATGCCAAGACAACTGCTACCCATCTAGAGGATTTGAAAGAAGTAAACCTAGGAACTAAAAATGCTCCTAAAAAGGTTTATATGGGAAAGAAAATGAAGCCCAAGATCAAGGAAATGTTGATTGCTTTGTTGAGAAAGTATAGACATGTCTTTGCTTCCAGTCATATGATGATTTGCATACAAAGCCTTTCCAGCAAAAGCAAAGACCTATCAATCCAACCTTAGCTCCAAAAATGCAAGAGGAACTAGTGAAGCTAAGGGATGCTGGCATAATTAAACCAATTAGGCACTCATCTTGGGTGTCTAATCTCTTGCTAGTTGGAAAGAAGAATGGGGATATTAGATTATGTGTTGACTTCAGGAATCTCAACGTATCCTCATTGAAGGATAACTATCCACTACCTAACATGGAAGCGATGTTGCAGAAGGTGACTAGTTGTGAGTTATTTTCCATGATGGATGGTTTTTTTTGGCTATAACCAAGTTAAATTGAAGGATTATGAGTAGTACAAGACTACATTTAATACTCCATGGGGCACCTATGTCTATTTTAGAATTCCATTTGGCTTGACTAATGCAGGTGCTAATTTTTAGAGTGCTATGGATGTAGCCTTTTCTGATTTTATTGATTTTTTTTAGAAATATACCAGGATGACTTAACTACTTACTCCAAGAAAGAGGAAGACCATTGCATGCACTTGGACAATATTTTCATCAAGGCCCTTGAATATGCTATTTCACTCAAACCAATGAAATGTGCCTTTGGAGTTATTGAAGGAAAATTGCTAGGACACATTGTATCCAAGGAAGGAGTGAGGATTGACCCTGAGAGAGTAACTGCCATTAACAAAATTCCACAACCAAAGAATGTGAAAGGCATTCAATCATTCTTTGGTCAAATTAACTTCCTAAGAATATTTGTTACAAATTTTGCAGAGATCACTCGCCCTATATCCAAGATGCTGAAAAAGGGTGAGAAAGTGGAGTGGAATGAAGAGCCAAGTAATGCTTTTCAAGCAATTAAGGAGGCCCCAGTCTTAAGGACTCCTAAATTTTCCAAGCCAGTGCAAATATTCTCATTTGCATCATTCCACACTATTGTTGTAGTCCTGCTACAAAAGAATCAAGAGGGTTTTGAACAACCAATCACATTTTTTAGAAAATCTCTTCAGGTTGCAGAATTGAAATATGACTTGATTGAGAAACAAGCATGTGCACTGGTCAAAGCTGTAATTTTTTTTAGAACATATCTTGTGGGGGCTACAATTGTGACATATGTTGCTAATGCAATTGTTAAGGACATCTTCACCTAATAAGAAGTCATGGGTAGGAGATGTAGATGGATAAACAAAATACAAGTATTTAATATTGACATCCAGATCACCAAATTGGTAAGAGGTCAAGGGTTAGCCAAGCCAATGGCTGAAGCAAATCTAGATGCCAATCAAATAAATCTTGAGGATGACTTTGAAAAATCACATATTTGTGATATGCAAGGCTGTGATTGGTATAAGAATGTTATCTATTAATTGCAAACGATGCAATTCCTTGAAGGATTAACTGACAAAAAAGAGGACTCTCAAGTTACAGTCCATCAAGTATGTGATTATAAATGGTGAACTATGGTGGAGGAATCTGGAAGGTGTTATGTTGAAATGTGTTGATAAGGCCAAAGATTCTAATCTATTAAATGAGATGCATAGTGGAATGTGTGGTGGAAATTACATGGCTAAGACCACTACTCATAAGGTCTTAAGAGCTGGATTCTGGTGGCCTACAGTTTTCAAAGATGCTCACAAACTAGTTAGAACATGTGATGCATGCCAAAGGTTTTCTAGGAAGCTGAAGTTCTTAGGTAATCTTCCACTAAGACCAGTCGCATTCTAGGAACCATTTTAGCAATGGGGCATTGATTTCATTGGAGATATATATGGCAAGTATAATGGAGGTCATTCTTGGATCCTTGTGGCTACAAACTACTTTGCAAAATGGGTGGAAGCAATTCCAACAAAAAGAGCAACAAGTAAAGTAGTCATTGACTTCTTGATGGATAACATACTAACCATGTTTTGTAGTGCTTGAGAAGATTGTCTTAGATAATGCAATGTGATTTAGATCTGAAGAATTCACTAAATTTTTCGTGAAGCATGGAATCCAAACATCTTATTCTTCACCATACGACCCACAGGGAAATGGTGAAACAAAGTCAAGCAATAAAATCTTGATGAAGATCATAAAAAGGATTGTTGAGAAAAAAAAGAGAGCTTGGGACTCCAAGCTAAAGTTGGCCCTATGGACGGATAGGGTGACAATAAAGAAGGCCATTGGTTATGCTCCATTTTATCTAGTCTATGGTATTGTAGCTAGATTCCCTCAAAATAACCTCATGAAGATGTACAAGTTTATCTAGGAATACAACGATAATATGTCTAATGAAAAGCAACACTGAATCGATGCATTGATGGAGGTGGATGAGATGAAAAGAGATGCTCAAAAGAAGAATTTCAAGTTGCAATTGTAGGTCAAGAAGCTATATGACAAGAAAACATCTCCAAGGAAATTCCAAGTAGGAGACATGGTGTTGATGTGGAATTCCAAGTTTGAGGATAAGGGAAAGCATGGAAAGTTTGATGCCTTATAGTTAGGCCCTTATCTCATCAGCAACACCCATGGTGAGGACTCTTACTTTTCACAAGACTTAACTAGTGAACTTCTTGAACTGCCAATACATGGACAATTCTTGAAGCCATATTTATCTTGAAATATGTTCGTTTCCATGTACATTGTAAACTTTGTATATTCTGTATATAGGTTTGGTTTGTTTTGACTACCTTGTCTAGGTAGTTTCCTGGTTTTTGGTTCTCTGTATTGGTCTACTTCAACCTAAGATTCTGTGATCTCGCTCTGTTCTGGAAGAACATATGTCCCCAATAGGAGCCACTAATGGAACCCCTAAATTTTTTTGTGTTCCACTGATATTTGTGCAAAATCTGGTTGTTGTCGTGATCTAGGCATGACTTGGGCTTTAGGGTTTCAATTGTTATCATGTTCTAAGGTTTATGTATGCCTTAAACCCTCTAAAAACCCCATCCCTTTGCAAGTGTTCTATTTCATCATTGACCGGTGTTTACCTATTCTCGGTCTCTTAAGTCACGTCTTGAGCCATTGAATCCATTTACTTACCAGCCCCTTGAGCCTAGTATCCTTGGTTGTCACTCATTGATTTATTATAAATATTACTTCATACTATGTAGGTTCAAAATATTTTATTATTTTCCCTTGTCCCTAAGTTTGGGTTTTAATATTTCAGTGTTGGTCTAATGTATGGGTCTTAATTTTATGTCCCTATCTCTCATCTACCTAGTCGGGTCCCTCTTTTAAGTCACTAACTCTCAGTACATGTAGTTTTAAGTTTTTATGCAGGTCATCAAATTTGTATGATTTAATCTCGACTGCTCCCCACACCCCCATTTTATTTTAATATTCATTAAAATATTTGGGTTGGCTGGCAAATGAGTGCCACTTGTCTCATTTGTCAACAGGGCCCATCGTCTTTCAAAGGCAATGAATAGTAAGTTTTAAGAGATTAACGATTGAGATGAAATGATCTGGGTCAATCCTGACCATTCCTTGCCAGCCAGTGGGGGATCCACCTTCATCTCTCATTCCTCCATAGGGAAGTAGGGACGGTTCCATCTAACACGATCTACACCATTAAAGGAACTATAGTGAAAAATGAAATATTTCATAAATATTTCGGCATAAGGTTGGGAGACATTAATGAATGAGCTACTAAAGGGATCTTTTAACCACATGTTTTAAAAGTGGACAAGATGTTTTAATCTAGGCCATTTTTCAAGTCCAGATGTTAGGCACCCAAATAGAAGGCTTGAGAAGTAAAGTGCACACAGGTTGAAGGCACCAGATTTGATCTGAGCTGCTCCTTGCCACCCTATTGCCATAAGTTGCACATGGTTTAAACCCAAAAAGGGAGTAGGGAGGCCGACACATGGACATTTTCAACGCTTGTGGAAATGGTTGTGCCTGCGAGGTGACTTGTAGGAAAATCCATATGGTAGGTTTTGGTTGGTCGATGGAGATGGGGGTCTATAGTTAGATTTTTCAAACTTCTTTGACTATATTTGGTTCGTTCATCAAGCAATCTCACTACATGATCAATGGCTAAAATTCAAAGTTCAAGAATGAAGGCAAATGAGTTGTTCTGGTTTGAACGAGCGAACGGTAATGGTGGAGATGACACCAAACTACCAAATTGAGTAGCCATAAAGCCATAAAAGCTTGCTTTGAAGCATAATTGCAGATTGTTAAAGCATCCAATGTGTCTAAGGAGTTCTTGTTGCGATTTTCAAGCTCGTTCGATGACCAAAATTAGGGTTCTCAAAGTGATTATAAACTAGTAAATGAAATTGATACTCTGCCTTGTAATTGTCTTAAAATTTTCTAAGAAAGGTGCTCACTCTATCATTTTGTCATTAGGGTTTTTTGTTATGTTGCTTTTCTTTTAAGATTTGATTTACGTCAAACCCTTTCGTTAGTTGTAAGCTTATATTTTTCTAAAATAAACCCTATTTTGTGTAAACTCTACAATCATGGAACCTAAAGTGAAAACATCTGCATTAAAAGAATAACCCTCTGGGTCGAAACCTCCAGTTAGACCTCTTTCTTAGGATTTGACTGAACAATAGAAACCCTCCACCTCTGAGAAACCCAAGGGTCAGGCATTGTTCCAAGGCTCACAAATTATAGAAGGGATTATTGACAAACAATGTACTATCAAAGATGCCACATTACCATACACTAGATGGGTACAATTTAATTGCTAGTTTGGAAACTGAAACTGTGGCATCCCTATTTGGAACCCATAGAGATTGGACATGGGGAAGGTAGTAGTGCCAAATGTGTATATGGATGTTGACTTACTAAAGGAAATAGCAACAAATTATGATCCAGTTGCAAGAATTGTAAGGACATATGATGGAATTGAAATGGTTAGGGTTACCAGACAAGAGATTGTTGAGGTCTTCAAATTGATTGAGTGGAGTGAGCATATGGTGAAAATTGGTGAGAAGGCACCTAGGGTAGAATATGAGAGGGTGAGACATACCTTCAAAATTTCAGTGTTGCAGCACTATTTGGAATTTGTTAAAGGTTAAGGAAAGATTGTTCTAGGCCCATCTGATAAGGAGCCATACCCCATCAACTATTTTGTCTCTTATTTTTAGAGGACATTCTATTCCTTGTGCCAAATCATAGGTTATGACCCAACAACAAGCATTCCCATGGTCGAGATGTATACGGTTGTAGACTTCCAACACCCTACATGTTGCACACTCTATGATTATGGAGGATACTTGGTAGAGAAGATTCATGAGGGCATGGTTAAATTGAAAAAATGGTGAATTGGGGATTAGATTCTATTGGTATTCATTATACATCCACATGTTTTTGTTCAAGGGAGCTGCATACTTTGGGAAAGATATGACATTGGAAAAAAAGGGAAGGATATATGGATCTACCTATCTAGTGTTGGACCACAATTCTTGAAAAGAATGACAACAAATCTAGTTATGTGGTGTTTGAAAATATTTTTTCTTCTAATCTAAAGAGAGTTGTGATTCTAAATATGCTTAGAATTCTTGTCGCTCTACATGACTTTTTGAGGCCTAAGGATAGGAGGCTAGATTTGAATATTGACCACAATTGGGGAGATGTTATCCCTTATCCTAGCTACACAATTCTGAGATTATATGGCACAAGGGTTGCACCTCATTTATTTCCAAGAGATGTGCCATTGAGAGTGGGCTTCTTAGAAGTAATGTGGCAATTAGGAGATGTTGAAGACATCCATTTGAAAGATCAAGGTAAGGGAGCCTTTTCCCTACATACACTTGTTTTTTCTGATTTTGTTATAAAGAAGGGAGGATAGAGCAAGTTGGCTGATGTACTTAAACCTTTTGGAATGTAAAGATTAAGAGCAAGAAACCATGATTCTAAAGGATTCATGGCATGGTTGAAAGCTAGAATCAGAAGTTCCAAATTTGTTCATAATTTTTTTTTTCCAAAGGATGTGATAAGGAACTTTAGACTTCCAGAAACAAGATGACCAAAAGATGAAATGGATTTCCTTTAATAAATTGGAGAGGGAACTTCAATCCAAGGACCCTCAATTCTTGGCCCTAGAAAACATAAAAGATGAAATGCAAAGAATTGTGTATGTTTTCCAAAATTTTGAATAGGTGGTTGGATAGTTAAAAAGAGAGAGATTGGTTCTAGACAAGGGGAAGGTTGTTGTAGTAGAGGAACAAGGTGAAGGGGAAACCCCTATGATGGAAGAGAGGCCAACCTCTCAGCCCCCAAAGAAAGTGATTGTCTTCAAAAGGAGGAAGGATAGGGTGAAAGAGAAGGAAACAATGTCTGCCTCTTCTCAACAAGAGGAACAAATATTCTCCTCACCAATACATCAAATGCCACCACCATCTCCTCTGAGGTCAACTTGTACTGCAATTATTGATATTGATTCATCACATAGACATTCATCACCTCCAAGGTAGCAACCTCCTAAGAGACAAAAGGTTGAGTCAAGTGGCCTAGTGGATTATGATGAAGATTCTGATGATGAGATTTTGGTCACTAAAGAGGAGATGCAACAAGGTATGCCTTCTCCCCTAGGGAGATGGTACCTCAACAATTGGGCCTATGGTTGAGCAAGGAAGAACTCTCAAGAATGAATAATAGAGATGATCTCTGAGAGGAGGCATGCAAACAATTCATGGATGATGTATCATTTTTCAAGTCCTCATCCTTCTTAGAATTTTCTTGGAAAGTAAAGAAGGATGAATATATTAATAACATTGCAAAGAAAAGAAGCCTCCATCTAGAGCTGCCTGATTAAGTTATTCAAGCTCAAGCAATGAAGGAAATGAAAGAAAGCTTCCAAGGAATAACTACATAAGAAGGAAGAGATTTAGTGAGAAAAAAGTGGTATTATCCTATTGCTAGAGTGGGACCTAGCCTTTGACACAGTGAAGAGGAATGACAGGCCTCTATACATTTCTGAAGAGGAAGCCACAATTGCACTGCAAGGATCAACCTTAAGTGAATAGTGGGATACTTTGGCAATCTGGGCTCTAGCCCCAAATACTAAAAAGCTAGAAGTTGCAGAACCTACTATAGACTATAGAGGAGGCTTGATCATAAAGAGGGTATCTAATACCTCTGCTATTGAAGCTGACACTATGTTAGTAAATGTTGCACAATTCACAAAGGCAATAGTTGAATTAGTGACAATAAAAAAAGAAAAATTTAGAAAGATGTATAATGACTTATTGATTCAATACGGCAAGGGACAACAACAAATAATGGTGTTGCAGAATGAAATGGAATTATTGAAGGAGAAGGTACCAAATATGCAATCCAGTGGACCAATACAAATAGATTTTGCTTCTCGTGCCTCACCATAAGCACAAACACCTTCTGCTCCTTCCACAAATTTTTCAATGGTAATTGTGCCATATAATAAGGGAAATATGCCCATATTAGTTGAGGAACCAAGCACATCAGGTACACAACAGGTAGAGAAAATTAGAAAAGAAGAATTGCTTAAAAAATTGAAGGCATATGAAGACAAGTGCAATCAACATGATAGGATGATTTTTGTCAACAATTTAAAGATTGTAACATTAGTGCTAGAGCATCTCAATAGGAAAATTGATGAGAGATTAATTAGCATCCATGCTAATTATTCTTCCATGGTTTATGCTATAAGGAGTTTTGATAGAGACAAAGAAGTGGCCATACTACTTATGGAAAGATGGATACTTATATCACAAGATTTGAGGCTAATGGTTGTAGGATCCAAGCATGATGTGAATAATCCTAAAAACATCCAACCAACCCTTAGAATGGTAAATGGAATACAGGAATTCCAAGGGAGAATTGAGCCTTTGGAGGCTAAGATAAGGGAATTGGTCAAAGGGTTTGATGAGATGAATCTTGGTCTCCTTTTTGACATCTTGAAGGAGAATGGTGAAATAAAATCTATGCAGGAATGGAGAAGGCAAGAAAATGATGTAATTACAATGTAAGTAGCCTTGATCTATGAAGGAACTGATATGAGAATGTTGAAAAACAACATGGACATTCTCACTCAAGCAGGGATTGCTCTAGAAGAATTTGATAAGGAATCCAACCAGGTTGTTACCAACTATGCTCCTTACAAAAAAAAGGCTAACAATGTTATAACATTCAATTGGCCCATAGAGGAAGAATTTCAAGCATGAAAGGATAAGTACCTTGATGTATTGGAGGATTGAGTTGCTGCTATAGGATGGTCACTACAATTTTGGTCTTTTGTTCTACAATAATGGTGAATAACGGTTGGGAGAAAAACAATACATGGCCTAGAACCCATATATATTAGGCCTTTGATAAAGTAAGGATAAAATATTGTTTTCTCCCCAATTTGAGATTGTTGACAAGGGTGCAGATGTGGAGGTAACTTTGTCCTCTTTCTCTTTCTTCACTTTATGCTTTTCTTTCATTCAAGCTTGGTGTACGTGGATAAAATTTTGAAAGCACATGGGTGAAATGCTACAACAAAGAAAGGTGCCTTTTGGAAGGTAGGACAACATCTTCATCGACAAATGTAAATGGTTTTTGTACCATGTGATATTCCCTCCATTTGAATTGCAAATGTAACTACATCTAGGAATATCTGTTGTATTAGTCCAATGAAAGTAGGAAATGTGTACATTATGGCCCAAAGCTTGTTTGCTCCTTCATTTCTATAAGAAGGAATTCACAACAAGATGTATAGTTTGGTTGTTGATTGGACACATAAAAAATTATGTAATGAGAATACAAAGAACATTTTAGAGTTTTGTCTTGGGTTTTGAGTCTTGTTAATATACATATGCAATTTTGATAACAATACTTGCAATTGAATAGAAAATGTTACAAATTCAAAGCCATTTCTCTCATGGTGTATTCATTTTGTGAATTATTAATAGAATTATCAATGGTTGTTTTGTAAGTCTTCATTGATTTCCAATGAATGTGTGGTTATGTCCTTGTTTTTAATTCAAAGAATTAATGAAATTGTTTGGATGAAGCTATAGATTCATGCAATTCAAGTACAAGGATCTCTATAAGAAGTTATGGTTTGGGATACAATGTTGTGATGTTGTATTGCAGTATTATCAAAGCTTTATGTTGCTATGTATTAATCTGTTGTCAAGTTATATCTATGTTGAGATTTACTTCATTCCTAGGTTAAGACACTGATTTTAGTTATGTATTCATAATATATCTTCTTGGTCATTCAATAGCAAATCAAATTCATAAACAAACTTTCAAATGAAATGCAATTGTTATTATTTCATGTTTTCATTCTCATGCTCTAAATGTTGAGTGTTGTAAAGGAGTAGCCAACTTCTGGAAATATTTCATTTATTGATTCATTATATGAGAACTTATTTGTTGTTTGAAATGTATCTAGTTATTGAGTGTATAAGTTTTTAGGTACTGTAGACATAGAAAATATACAGATTGATATCGCACACTCGATCCTGATCTACTAACATCACTTCATCTTGAATTATCCCTCTATCTAACCATTTAATCAAATAAGCCTTATTTGATTAAAGTCTTCATAATTCCCCTTTTAATTAAATAAATCCCTCGATTTAATTAAATCATTATCTTTGTGTAATTAGCTAGGTCATTTCATCTTCCTATCTTTATTTAATTAATAATCCATATTATTTGATTAAATCTCTAAAAGTTCATCTAATTAAATAAAATAAATCAAACATTTATCTAATTTAATCTAACATCATCTCTTTGGTTAAATAAATCAAAAATATTTATTTAACTAAGTCTAAATCATTCTCTTCTCATTTTGAGTTACCAAATCCTAAAATCTAAATTTTATTGGCCAACCAACCACATCATTTAAATAATCAAATCCTTCGACATCTTAGCTGTCCTAATCAATTCAATCCTCTAGATTTTAGTAACTTGCAATAATTAAATCATTCATTTGATTTAATAATTCCCTATTTACTTTCAAAATGACATCAAAAAGGAATATTCCTCCAAGTTTGAAAATCTCCAAAAAGGTCTTGGTCCTCCAAACAGCAGCATTTAACATCTCTTACAAGTCTTTTTTCTTAAGCCATGTGACATTAACTTCACCTTTCACTCCTTGGCCTCTTTCAGCCATCTTTTGAATTTGAATCTCCCTCTTGCACATTCTCCAAATGTGTCAAGCCTCCATTCACATCTTTGGACAAGTGGCACTTGCCCATCGATGTTGAATGATCCCACATTCATCCATTTTACCATTCCTTCATCTTGTTCTTCTATTTAGAATGATTCTTTGTATTTGATTATCCACAACTTGAGTAAACTTACTATACTCAAATTAATAGCAACCTTCATCCATCTTATTGAGTTTTATAGCTAGGTTATGCACATTTTGTCTTGGAGCATTCATAATCTTCAACCAAGTGGATCTCAAGCTTCATCAAATCATCTTCATCACACCATTGGAGTTAAAAGGGCCACTTTCACATCAAATTGGCACCAATTCCCCAAGAGATTAAGCTGCTTCTGCTAGATTTCCAGAATCTGTTGCTAGACTAAAATACTTCCACAAAAGAGAGAATGATGGCGAGAATGCTTGCTATCAATATGCAAGATTGATTAATGATTGAATTGATACAAATGTACAAGATGAGGCTTGCTTATAAAAGGCAAGCATGTAACAACCAAATCTTATCTTGAGCAAAAAGATAGCTCGATAAGATAAGGATAAGATCCTATAACTTAGGAAAACTTAGGGAATTAAAGATTCTAAGTAAATCCTATGAAGATGTAATTAAATAGTTAATTTCACCAACACCTCATAAGTGCAACTTAGGGAGAAGCTTATAATGCAAACTACTATGGTTCCGCAACTAGTCAGTTAGGCACTCCATTTTACAGATGTGCAAATGAAAATGCAATCTCATAAAAGCAAAGAAAAAGGGGAAAACCCAATGGGAAAAAACCCCTCTCCAAAAGAGAGAAAACAAGAAAAAAAGTATGACGAATGTAAACATGATGTATGGAGGACTCAATGATACCCCCCAAGGACTACATCCATCATGAATATACAATAAATTACCCCCCCATAAGAGGGAAGTAATGAGATAAGATATCCCCCCCATGATGTATGATCTCCTGCAAGTATGGTTAATGTTTGAAGACAAACAAAATCCAATGCCTACAAACAATGTTTCTCCCCTTAGGAAGAAGATACACCAAGTACAACTGCAAGAATGATTCCCATTCTGGATAGGAAGAAGGAAGAGGAATCCATATGTATGAAGATTGTGTCTCTAAAATCTGCTCATGTGCTGCCAAGTTCTTGGATGATGTAGATGATGCCACAATCCAATCAGGTACATGCCCAATCACAACAAACTGTGACAAACCAGGAACAAGTGGAAACTGATCTTGAACAAACTCCATAGACAAACATGAAGTGATAATAGTGGACCCATGACTATCATCAAATAGGAGAGATAGACTCTCAAATTGGTCCTCCAAATCTGAAATGTGAGACTCCACAAACAAAGAAGCAATGTCTATCAAATAGGAATCCCAATCAGGAAGACTATCAGATACCTGTTGCAATGAATCAATGGTAGTACACAATGACTCATCAACAGAAGATGAAGAATTTGGAACCTCTGAAGCATCTGCAATCTCATCCAAAGGATCACAAGCATGGGTTATCAACTCTAAAGAATGAACAAGCACATGTGAGTTGGAAAGAGGAGCTTCAAAGGATGGAGAAGAATCAGGGTCTCCATATACCTCTCTAATGTGAGTCCAAAGAGCATGAGGACATTCGAAGTGAATAAGTGTCTCCAAAATGTCATCATTTACATTTTCAAAAATAACTCTAAAGACTCTAACCCTAAAGCCTTTCCAAATGCAATACTCAACACCTGTGCTAGGACAAGGAACTTTATCAAACAAATCGGGCAATAGATTTATCTCAC